>JAWQEG010002106.1:0-5000 GCA_033782935.1 Petrolisthes cinctipes | reverse complement strand
ATACTTTTTTATTATTGTTTTTGTATAATTGTTTTTACCCATATTTTTTTTTTATAATTGTTTTTGTATAATCGTTTTTACCCATATTTTTTATTATTGTTTTTGTATCATTATTTTTACCCATATTATTTATAATTGTTTTTGTATAATTGTTTTTACCCATATTTTTTTATAATTGTTTTTGTATAATTATTTTTACCCATATTTTTTTATAATTGTTTTTGTATTATTGTTTATTCATCTCTTGTTTCCTTGTCATTGTTTATCTATTATCTATTATTATCTATTATCTATTATCTATTATCTATTATTATCTATTATTTACTGTTCATTATTCTTTGTTTCTTTACCCTTGTTTATCAATCCTTACATATAATTTACTTTTGATTAATTTGTCCATCTTTATCATCACTTATCTATCTATCTATCTATCTATTTATCTATCTATATATATATCTCTCTCTCTATCTATCTATCTAAATGTCTATCTATCTATCTATTTTAATCATCACTTATCTATCTATCTATCTGTCTATCTATCTAACTACCTATCTATCTATCTATCTATCTATCTATCTATTTTTATCATCACTTTATCTATCTATCTATCTATCTATCTATCTATCTATCTATCTATCTATTTCTATCATCACTTATCTATCTATCTATCTATCTATCTATCTATCTATCTATCTATCTATTTTTATCATCACTTATCTATCTATCTGTATCTATCTAACTGCCTATCTATCTAACTACCTATCTATCTATCTATCTATCTATCTATTTTATCATCACTTATCTATCTATCTATCTATCTATCTATCTATTTTAATCATCACTTATCTATCTATCTATCTATCTATCTATCTATCTATCCAGCAACACAAGATGCAAGGGGTTCGACAACTGATGGTGGCACGAAGAGTGTTGGTGTTGGGAAGAGCCCGAACTACTACTACTACTACTACTACTACTACTACTACTACCCTGTGGGGGGCTCCTCAGAGGGGGGTCCAGTATGCCTCCTCAACCCCCACCAACACCCCCACCACCAACAACAACAACACCAACAACAGCAGCAGTAACAGCAACACGGTTTTATATCGTGGTCTACCCCTTGGTACCCCCACTCCTCTTCTCCCCAGCCCTCTCTTCCCCTCTCCAAGTAAGGAATTAAGGACTATATAGAAGATGAGAGGGATGTGTGTGTGTGTGTGTGTGTGTGTGTATTTCATTTCATTATGTTTGTGTGTGTGTGTTTTTTTTTTTTTGCTTGTGTTCGTGTGTATGTGTTTCATTTTGTGTTTAAATGTTTGTGTGTGTGTGTGTGTGTGTGTGTTCATTTTTTTTTAGTGTATATGAGTGTGTGAGTTCGATAAGAGAGAGAGAGAGAGAGAGAGAGAGAGAGAGAGAGAGAGAGAGAGAGAGAGAGAGAGAGAGAGAGAGAGAGAGAGAGAGAGAGAGAGAGAGAGAGAGTGAGTAACCTGGCACCAGTGAGAAAGAGAGAGAGAGAGAGAGAGAGAGAGAGAGAGAGAGAGAGAGAGAGAGAGAGAGAGAGAGAGAGAGTACCCTGGCACAAGACCACATACTCCCACCTGACGTAAGATAAGATAAGGTTGTTTCCACGTGTACAGCCTTGAACTTTAGAGCCAAAGATAGTGATTTTATTTTTTTGTCGTCTCCTGCTATCTGTGTGTGTGTGTGTGTGTGTGTGTGTGTGTGTGTGTGTGTGTGTGGGATAGGGATTATTATATAAGTGTCAGGGTGTGTGCATATGATAGGGGGCACATTCCAAGTGTGTGTGTGTGTGTGAGAGAGAGAGAGAGAGAGAGAGAGAGAGAGAGAGAGAGAGAGAGAGAGAGAGAGAGAGAGAGAGAGAGAGAGAGAGAGAGGAGAGAGAGAGAGAGAGAGAGTTAGGGGTTACATCCAAAGTGTGTGTGTGTGTGTATGTGTGTGGGTGTGTGTTAGGAAATCTGTTTGTAATGATGTGTGTAATGTGGAATCTGAATCACTACCCAGCTTTACAACACTTAGTGAAATACAGACAACATATATTTTTTCATGATGAGTGGAGAGCTAGATATCCATATGATGATAACCCACCATTTTTTGTAATCAATTTGGTAATGTACTCAGGAACAGATACAGCCACAATCAAATATCCACCCACACTTTCCTTCCATCGTAGTAAATATCTTGGTAATAAAAAACAACACGTGTATGAATTTGCAGCACCTCATAATAATAATATCCACCGACACTTTCCTTCCATCGTAGTAAATATCTTGGTAATAAAGAACAACACGTGTATGAATTTGCAATACCTCCTAATAATAATAACTGAGGGGGTTGAGTTGACGTAAGGTGTTGTTGTATGATTATATTTTGTTATGATACTGATTTATTTGCACGATGAAAGGAAAGTGTCAATGGTTATTTGATTGTGGCTGTACAGGTAGGTATATTAATTAGGAGCAGAAACATGTAGGCAACAGGTAAATAAATTAGAAGATTTATAAATGAGAATGTATCACCGTTTAAGGGAGAAATTTTGTGTTGGTAATTCTGGAGCAACTGAATCCTCCAAACTATTCCAAGCAACAGAACACCATTATTTTTCGCTCTTCTGGTCCTGTTTCCTAGCATACTTTGGAGGACTCAGTGATAATTTGGAGGAATCATTTGCTCCAGATTTATTTTCCAACACTGTACAGTCACGAGCACAAATAATAATAATAAGTATACAGCTGTGATTGAAGCTTCGAAAAATCCAACTCACCAACAAACTAATATTATTCCAATGGAGATGTTATTGTGCATTTATTTATTTACTGTCTCTAGGTATTCGAAGCACACCTGGCTGGATACTTATTAGAGCTCGTAACTGTACATGTATGTGTGTTGGTAAATATATCTGGAGCAAGTGATTCCTCCAAACTATTCCAAGCAACAGAACACCATTATTTTTGTCCATATATATTTTCAACTTTTTTTTATACCCAGTACTTCACTTTTATACCCAATACTTCACTTTTATACCCAGTACTTCACTTTTATACCCAGTACTCCACTTTTATACCCAGTACTCCACTTTTATACCCAGTACTCCACTTTTATACCCAGTACTCCACTTTTTATACCCAGTACTCCACTTTTATACCCAGTACTCCACTTTTTATACCCAATACTGCAGATTTATACCCAATACTCCACTTTTTATACCCAGTACTCCACTTATTCCACTTTTTATACCAAGTACTCCACTTTTTATACCAAGTACTCCACATTTTCCACTTTTTATACCCAATACTCCACTTTTTATACCCAATACTCCACTTTTATACCCAATACTCCACTTTTCCACTTTTTACACCCAATACTCCACTTTTTATACCCAATACTCCACTTTATCCACTTTTTACACCAAGTACTCGTCGGTGGATGAAGTGTGGGCGTGTGGGTGGAGAATGTCAGGTGGTGGAGGGGGGTGGTAAGGAGCAGACCCACCCACACCCACACCCACACCCCTCCTCCTCCATCACCAAGGCCCACAGACACCCACAGCACCCACTCCTTCAGGTAATGATGTAAGGTGTTGTTTGTTTGTGTGTGTGTGTGTGTGTTTTTTTTTTTTTTTTTTTTTTTAATATGTTTCTATGTTTGTTTGCTTCTTTTGTTTGTTTGTTTGTTTGTGTGTGTGTTTTGTTTATGTGTTTGTTTGTTTGATTGCTTTTTTTATTGTGTGTTTGTTTGTTTGTTTGATTGCTATATTTTTTGTTTTTGGCCTGTTGTTGTTGTTGTTGTTGTTGTTGTTGTTGGTTGGAATATTATAGCTTGGAGGAATCAGTGGCTCCAGATTTAACAACAACAACAACAAAAACAACAACAACATCACTGTACACTACCTCCCCTTCCCTCTCCCCCCCTCCCTTCCCTTCCCCCTCCCCCCCCTCCCTTCCCTCCCCCTCCCCCCCCCTCCCTTCCCTTCCCCTTAATTAAGAGGAATATAATTATTCGTTGACCAATTACAAGCAATTAAACTGTTATTCATAATTACTACTGTATTACTTGGGAATATTTTCTAGCAATTGAAAAGAAAGAATAAAAGTAAAAATAAAAATGGTAGTAGTAATAATAATAATAACAATAATAATAATGATAATGATAATGATAATGATGATAATAATAATGATAATAATGATAATAATAATGATAATAATAATAATAATAATAATAATAATAATAATAATAATAATAATTAAAAAAAACTATAATAACAATAATAATAACAAAAGTTATAATAATAATAATGATAATAAAATAATAATAACAACAACAATAATAATAATAACAATAACAATCAATCAATTATTATATTCCAATAACTCACGATAATATAATCATAATAAGAGTTACAAAAAAATTATTATTTACTTGGGTGTGACATTGAAATCTCGACTGACACTTGACCTTCGAGTTATGGTGATAGAGAGTGAAGTGTTTATCAGGTTAAGGGGGACATTTTGTGTTGGTAATTCTGGAGCAACTGAATCCTCCAAATTATTCCAAGCAACAGAACACCATTATTTTTGTTCATCTGGTCCTGTTTCAAGGCACTCCAATGTAACAAAAGTTAATTATCCCCTTATCCAGTTTTTATTAAACCTATTTATAATAATACTAATACTAATACTAATAATAATAATAATAATAATAATAATGATAATAATGATAATAATGATAATAATAATGATAATAATGATAATAATAATGATAATAATAATAATAATAATAATAATAACAATAATAATAATAATAATAATAATAATAATCCTTCATGTTGATTTTGAGTTTGTTATTAGAAAGTGAAATTGTTATTATTTTTACAGACGTTCGTAATTTGTTTATGTTGTTAAATGAGTGTGTTGAATCTTATGTCCACGAATATACATACATACATACATACATACATATATACTACTACTAATATTATGTCC
>JAWQEG010002105.1:0-261316 GCA_033782935.1 Petrolisthes cinctipes | reverse complement strand
AGAGCGAACTTTGCAGGTCTTCGTGAAAGCGTTGCTGAAATGGAACTAGAGGAGGGAGAGAGAGTGCTGATGATCTGTGGAGGTCATTCTTGTCTTCCTTCATGGAACTTCAGTCGCGCTTTATTCCTCTGAAGGGAACAGGTCAGAAGTTCATTCAACCTAAGTGGTTTAATCGGGAAATCCGTAACCTACTAAGGGAGAGGAGAACTGCGTATCGTCGAGCGAAGACATCTGGGGACTTTGACGGTCATAGAAGACTGAATCGAAACGTGAAGTCCAAAATAAAGGCGGCTAAGCGTGCTGAGGAGGTCCGTGTGGCTAGACTCTGCAAAGAGAACCCCAAGGAGTTTTTCAGTTATGTGAATGGCCGTAAACCAATCCGACGCAGGATCGGTCCCTTGGTGAATGAGGATGGAGCATTGAATGCACTCTGATGCAGAAAATGCTAACCTCTTAAATGAGTACTTCTCTTCAGTGTTCTCTGAGGAGAGTGGTCCCATTCCCGAACCTTTTGGACTCCTTCAGTGAGAAGTTGGAGTCAATGGTCTTCACCCAAGAAGAAATCGAGAGAAAAATAATCGAATTAAAAGCAAACAAGTCCCCCGGTCCAGATGGGTTCTTACCTAGAGTGTTGAAAGAAGTGCATGGTGAAGTATCACGGCACCTGTGCATGGTCTTCAACAGGGTAATCCAGACTGGATGCGTTCCTAGAGACTGGCGTGAGGCAGAGGTGACTCCTATCTTCAAGAAGGGAGATGCTAGCCAACCGTCAAACTACAGACCCATCAGTTTAACCCTCGATAGTCTGTAAACTCATGGAGAGCATCATGGTGGAAAAAATAACAGCACACTTAGAATCAAATTTGCTACTGAGGGGTTCCCAGCATGGGTTCCGGCAGCACCGGTCATGCCTCACAAATCTGGTGGAATTCTTCCATTTTGTTTTCAGTGAGCATGATCGGGATAAAGCGATCGATGTTGTCTACTTAGACTTTCAGAAAGCCTTTGATAAGGTACCCCACCGCCGTCTCCTTCGGAAAGTGCGCGCACTGGGCATAGACGGAAATGTTGGCAAATTGGATAGAGAACTGGCTAAGTGACAGACGGCAGCGGGTGGTAGTGAATGGACAGGCTTCAGAGTGGGTGCCCGTTACTAGCGGTGTTCCTCAAGGTTCTGTTCTGGGACCACTACTGTTTATCATCTATGTTAATGACGTGGATGGTGACATGGTTGCCAAGATTTCCAAATTCGCCGATGATACTAAGCTTGGTATGAAATGTCGCGAAAGAAGGAAATACTACCCGCTTACAAGAAGATCTTAGGAAGATCGGGGAGTGGTCTGACACGTGGCAAATGCCATTTAACGTGAACACAATGCAAAGTTATGCATATAGGCCACAGAAACCCCCGAACAGAGTATAACCTTAAGGGCAATGCTCTCGTAAGCACTGATACTGAGAAAGACTTGGGTGTAACTATCACCAGCGACCTCAAGTTCTCAAAGCAGTGTATTGAGGCTGAGAAGAAAGCCCAAAGGATGTTAGGGTACATAAAGCGACAGTTTGGATACCGGAACAAGGAGATAGTACTTTGTCTGTACAATTCCCTTGTCCGACCGCACTTAGAGTATGCAGTCCAGTTTTGGAGTCCTTCTTACCGAAAGGATATCGCGAGATTGGAACGAGTGCAAAGCCAGGGCAACCAAACTTATACCCCTCTCTTAGACACAAAGAGCTATAAAGATCGGTTGGTAGAACTCGACCTGTTCTCTTTGGAAACCCGGAGACTGCGTGGTCAGCTTATCGAAGTGTTTAAAATACTACGAGGCTTTGACAATGTAGACTACATGGACATTTTTCCAACTCAGTGAGGGCACAAACCAGGAATCATGGCTACAAAACTTGAACTGAAGCGATACAACCGTGATCTGTGTGGTAAGTTTCTTTTACATATATAGCATCTTGCGGTACTTGGAAACGCGCTTCCTGCTGATGTAGTCAACAGCAACTCTAATGGATCAGTTCAAGTCCAGATTAGACAAAGCCTTAAATCACCGTCTAGGTGTTTTAAGCCGTTGTGCGAGTGTTCCTTGATGGTTTCACAACACATTCGAGGACGGTCGCCTACTTGCGCAACTAAACCCACAGGTACCCTCTTTGTATGGATCGTAAGGTCCCCTAGGGTTACTTCTTTTCCTTGTAACTCTCTCTCTCTCTCTCTCTCTCTCTCTCTCTCTCTCTCTCTCTTCTCTCTCTCTCTTCTCTCTCTCTCTCTCTCTCTCTCTCTCTCTCTCTCTCCTTGTAAGAGAGACTGAGAGGTGACTTAATCCAGGTATTTAAAATAATCAAAGGCATTGATAATATAGACTGCAACAAATATTTCACTATTGATCAATCAAACTACACGAGAGGAAACGGCTGCAAAATCATAGGCAAATCATTTAACTCGCACGAATCAAAGAATTTCTTTTTTAACAGAGTCGTCAACTTATGGAATGGGCTTCCCCGTAACGTAATTGACTGTAACACCGTAGACAGCTTCAAACGTCGCTTAGATAAACACCTTGCCGTCTAATCCCCGACTTACAATGTTTACTAATGAATAATTTTTGCCCATTACAGGTGGTAAGTTAGCCAAATTTCACCTACTTTCTATCTTTTCCTATAAAAAAATTTCCTTGTGGAGTATTTCTGCCAACCCCACAAGGTTCCCATTCCTGACTTTATTTCCTGTACGGCCCAGGCCGGTGGGAGTGGAGGGTGGGGAGAGAGCCTTCTACTTTTGCTATCCTTACCTACGACTATCACTGGGGAGTAATTCATTCTCTACCAGTAACCTTCTAATCAGGTCACCTCGTTTGGACCGTAAGGTCTGTTGTGGTCTGTGTTTCTATGTAACTCTCTCTCTCTCTCTCTCTCTCTCTCTCTCTCTCTCTCCGCAGACAAGCAGACACCCGTTTCTTCAACACCGCTACTAGTATCAACCGACGACTTGCCAACATCTGCAACGAGGAGAACGTCGATTTCGTCAACACATGGGACAATTTTTATTTTGATGACTCAATGTTCTCAGATGATGGTGTCCATCTGAATCAGGTAGGAGCAGCCCGTTTTGGACGTTTGCTAAACGACGCGGTCATCAACCATCGTACAAAAAACGGGACTGCCCAGGTACTTCAAGGTCAGGTAACGTAATACGAACAAACAGAATAACTCGGGCAAACGTGCAGTTACCCAACCGAAATAGTCTAAAGGTTTTTTATGTTAACGCTCGCAGCATCCATAACAAATTCACAGATCTAGAGGAAATAACGCTCACAGAAAATTATGATATAATCGGCATTGCAGAATCGTGGCTAAATACTGAAAATAGAGACTTCCTAGCAGAGTATAAAATTCCTGGCTATACAATATTTGAGAAAGGTCGAACAAATAAACGGGGAGGCGGAGTTCTATTATATATTAAAGATGACCTCAAACCGATCCTATTATCAAAGCCCCATATCGCTAACGTAGACACACTATATATACTCATTAGAAATAAATTCGGGATGAAACTTTTGTTAGCCTTATTATACAGACCCCCAGCTCAACCAGTACAAACTGACCGTGATATCTATGAACAAATTAACGAGATGAGTAACACGCATGAGGCCGTAATTCTTGGCGATTTTAATTTACCAGTAACAAAGTGGGGAGAACCATTATCAGCTCACTATGGACAAGACCTTTATACGAACTTACAGGAGAGCTCTCTTATCCAATTTGTTAATAGTCCAACTCGTGGAAATAACGTTCTTGACCTAATATTTGCAACAAAAGAAGATTTGATAGGGAATATTAACGTGGGTGATGAGTTTACTAATAGCGACCACCGCATAATCACATTCAGTATAAATTTCAATAGAAGCGAAATAAATTACAGCTACGAAAAAATCCCCGACTTTAGAAAAGCTAATTTTCACCAACTCAGAGCGATACTAAAAGATACGGATTGGAAATGTCTGCGAGACACTATTGACATTAATACACAATGGAACTTTTTCACTAATGCGTACGCAAAAGCGGTCAAAGATAGCATACCGTTAAAGAACCGACGTTCAGCACAAAACTTAAAGCCCAAGTGGTGGAGTAATGAAATAGCCGACTGTTTACGCGCCAAAATGAACGCCCATAATAGAGTAAAAATCACAGACGACAATAATGAGCGTGCCAAGTTTTCAGACTTACGAAGAAAAGCCAAAAAGTCAATCAAACAGAGTAAAAAGGCCTTTGAAAAACACGTTGCAAATCAAAGTAAGACAAACCCGAAAGAGTTCTACAGTTATATTCGGCAAAAGAAAGTACTCACGTCAACTATCGGACCACTACTTGATGAGAATGGGGATTTTACTACAGATGAAGAGCGAATGAGTGGTATCCTTAACACTTTCTTTGCATCAGTCTTTACTACAGAAAACCCGAACGATATACCAGCAGTAACAACAGTCCAAAATGAAAATACCGAGGTATTAAGTAATATCAGCATAACAGAAAGTGACGTAATAAAATGTATTGATAAATTAAATGTAAATAAGTCACCTGGGCCAGACACGAACTCCCCTCGCGTATTAAAGGAAGCAAAAAGCGAAATAGTAAAACCTCTGACTCTGCTCTATAACTATTCTTTACACACTGGAACAATACCTGACGAATGGAAGCTCGCTAACGTAACACCAATATTTAAACAAGGCAGCAAGTCTCTACCTAGCAACTATCGCCCTATCAGCCTAACCTCAGTCGTATGCAAAATGCTAGAGACAATCATACGAGATAAACTTACAAATCACTTAGAGGAAAATAACTTACTTAGAGACACTCAACACGGTTTTCGTAATAAACGCTCTTGCCTAACGAACCTATTAGACTTTTTAAATGACATTTTCAATGAATATGATAAGAGTAAAGCAGTAGACATAATTTATCTAGATTTCCAAAAGGCCTTTGACAAAGTTCCCCATAAACGCTTAATATCTAAACTAAAATCACACAGAATCCAAGGCGATACCGTAAGATGGATAGAGAACTGGCTAAGAAACCGAAAACAACGCGTGGTAATAAATGGAAAATCTTCTAGTTGGACAGGCGTTACAAGCGGGGTGCCACAGGGGTCAGTTTTAGGGCCAATCCTATTCCTAGTTTACATAAACGACATAGACGAAGGCCTCTCATGCATAATATCGAAGTTTGCCGATGACACCAAAATTGCAAATACAGTACTCACTAACGCACAGACTAAAGAAATGCAAGATAATCTCGATAAATTGTCAAATTGGGCGAAAACTTGGCAAATGTCCTTCAATTCAGATAAATGTAAAGTGCTCCACATCGGACATCGTAACGTAGCAGCAAACTACTCGTTAAATGGTAAGCAACTTAAAAGCGTGGATCGAGAGACAGACTTAGGGGTAACAGTATCAAGTAACCTAAAACCCAGTCAGCAGTGTACGGAAGTAATTAAGAAAGCAAATAAAACTATCGGCTTTATCGGCAGAGCATTCGAGTATAAATCTAAAGACACAATCCTCACTTTGTATAATTCCTTGGTCCGTCCCCTTATGGAGTATTGTGTTCAAGCCTGGTGCCCGTATTACCAGAAAGATATAGCAAAATTGGAACGAGTCCAACGTAGAGTTACTAAAATGATACCAAGTCTGAGAAATAAAACGTACGATGAGCGGCTAAGCGAATTAAATCTATTCCCATTGACACAACGTAGACTGAGAGGTGACTTAATCCAGGTATTTAAAATAATCAAAGGCATTGATAATATGGACTGCAACAAATATTTCACTATTGATCAATCAAACTACACGAGAGGAAACGGCTGCAAAATCATAGGCAAATCATTTAACTCGCACGAATCAAAGAATTTCTTTTTTAACAGAGTCGTCAACTTATGGAATGGGCTTCCCCGTAACGTAATTGACTGTAACACCGTAGACAGCTTCAAACGTCGCTTAGATAAACACCTTGCGTCTAATCCCCGACTTACAATGTTTACTAATGAATAATTTTTGCCCATTACAGGTGGCAAGTTAGCCAAATTTCACCTACTTTCTATCTTTCCTATAGAAAAATTTCCTTGTGGAGTATTTCTGCCAACCCCACAAGGTTCCCATTCCTGACTTTATTTCCTGTACGGCTCAGGCCGGAGGAAGTGGAGGGTGGGGAGAGAGCCTTCTACTTTGCTATCCTTACCTACGACTATCACTTGGGAGTAATTAATTCTCTACCAGTAACCTTCTAACCAGGTCACCTCGTTTGGACCGTAAGGTCTGTTGTGGTCTGTGTTTCTATGTAACTCTCTCTCTCTCTCTCTCTCTCATGTGTATAGCATATAAATAGATACATTAGTTGATAGGTAATATCAGGTGCAAAACAAGTGATTATTGCACAAGAAGAGAACCCCAGTACTACTATTTGTCAGAAATCACATAAAAGCTGAAATATTACAAGAATAAACTGAATCATAGTTCTTACTAAAAATAGTATAATTTTAAATCCACAGAAAGCATGTAGTAAAATAAAGAATTAAATACCTCATTTAAAATCCAATGGGAGTAATGATCCTTTAAAAGTAATGTTATCTGTGCTCACTATTTTGGTATCTTTTCAAGGACTCACTGGTTTGTAGTAGGCTATATGGCTGTCTCATGATTGCATGCACCACTGTTCGATTCATGCACTTAGATTTACTCTATATACCCTGTAGTTCTGTATTTGCAGCACCTATATGTAATATATCCATTTATATATGTTTATTTATTTTCTTTTCCACTAGTTAAAAGTGGAAAATGTCATGTTTCCACTAGTTAAAAGAAACAAAAGTGTGTTTGTGTCCATGACAGTCCATAGGACATTTGGGCCCTTATTCACAAAAACAAAGTTCACTTTTAATTAAGATAATATTTCCTTCATAAGCGACCATTCATGGCAAGAACAAGGACCCGGCACTGCTCCGAAATCATAATATAAACTCAAACTAATAGAATAGCAAATCCATTCACTGCTTTGAAATAAGCCTGAAACACTATGGGAGATCAGTAATGCAAGCATACGAGCAAGTGCAAACTCTGATATGCCTAGTGAATACAGACCCTGGCTACGTGTAAAAGGAAAATGGTATATTTATGATACAGTCAGTGTTCCAAGATGTTCAATAGTAGTACTCGGGCCCTCTTCTTGTGCAGTTATCACTTCTTTACACCTAATATTACCTATCAACTAATGCATGTATTTATATGCTATACATGAGAGAGAGAGGGGGGGGGGGGGGTGGATGGAGGTAAATTACTTCCTATCTGAATCCGAGCCAGTCAACTGTTCGGTTGCTGGTTTACGTGGTGGTGTACTTCTCGAGCCAACTTCAACCTGCCGGCCATAAACGGGGCAGCAATCGTGTGGACTTATCACCCGGAGTAGAAAGAAACTTTTGTCCGCAATAGTACATACATTGTAATAAAAACATAGGGTAGTCTATACAGATAATGCAAACAAATATATGTAATACAGAAGTGTACGGGTACTGTGTGGAGTGTGAGGTGGGTAGGGTTAATGCAGGTGTGTGTGTATTAATAGTAAGGAGTGTGTATGGTCGGGAGCATGTGGAGTGCATGTATGTTTGTGTTGTGTAGTACAGATACATATTTCGCCGGGCGTCGTACAATGCGCCCCGAGTGAGAAGTGAAGCCATCAGGGACCATCACTGGTTCATCATCCCGCCGCTCCTGTCGTTGGGACGGTGGTGTAGCAGGGCGAGGTGAGGGAGTGCGATGTCGAGGAGGTGTGGCTGGTATGATGTGGATGATGGGTGGCAGTTCCTGGTGAGATGTGCAACCCGTTTTGCGTCCCGAACATAAATTCTGTACTTGTAGCAGACTGTAGGGTGTGAGTAGTTGCACTTTTTTCCTGAGCGCTCGTATTTGCAAGAATTAATCTTATAAAATTTGCAGATTTTGATCTTCTTATTATCATAACTATTTCTATTACTATTATTTGTATTATTAGAATTAGAGGTGTTTATGGTAGAAGGCAAGGTTGGGTTGACCGGGGGGTTAGGTTTGTTAGGGTCAACCGAGGCCGTTTGTAGTGAGTGCTCATAGTCACTACCCTCTTGATCACTGCTAATTTCATTCTCTATAATATCCTTTTGTAGGTTATCAGAGGCAGCGTTAATTATTGTTTGTAACGGCTGCTCGCCGACATTAACCTCTTGATCACTGTTATTTTCGTTCCCTATAGCCTCCCTCGCATCAATGATGAGAAGATTAGAGACGAAAGCAAAATTTCGATCATAATCCTCGTCATTCATCGAGGTACGAACACAAGGTTCACTCTTGTATTTATGTCGAGTCGTGAACCAATTGACTAGCGCATATGCTGGTAATTTAGAGCAGTTTGGGTGGAGATATTTGTCACATATTTCGCACTTTATGCATTCCAAAACACAGAGCTTAGAATATATAACACTTCATTGCTCTGGAGGGGGTAAATTAGTACGTGACATTGTGTCAGTTTAGAATTTAGAATATGAGTCGGGGTTAGTCAGCTGTTCAGGTGGCCGAGGTGGGAAGGCAGGGAGGGGGGGGGGGAGCCGTGCAGCAGCTGTTTCAGTTAATATCACAGCCACACAGCGCATGCGCAAACATCAGGAACAGGGTCGGATGGAGGGTATAGCCTGGGAATTATAATTATTCACTGTTACTGCGACTAAGTCCAGCTACACCAGAAATCCAAAACCCTGACAACTTGTTCCTTCGCCACTTACGGAGCTTTATGAGTGTTTGAGAGTCTGTATGAGGAATATTAACACGGGAATTCACATTGGGAATCGGAGCTAAATGTAACACGATACCAATAATAATAATAATAATAGTAATTATTATTATTATTATTTCACACACATACTCTCTCTCTCTCTCTCTCTCTCTCTCTCTCTCTCTCACATACACTCTTTTTCTCTCTCTTACACACACGCACATACATATCTGTATGTATGTATGCATGGGTGAGAGAGAGAAAGAGAAAATATGTATGTATTTACCTAATTGTAAACCTCTCTAAAGTCCGCTCAGCCGCTCTCCTCCCTGTACGGCGACGCAGGGATGCATCTCCAGCATCTCCATCACACATTATGAGTCTGCCTGCCGTCACAAATATTCCTACCGTCGTCGAGGCCTCATGGTTCGGAGGCACAATGTAGTCTCTGCTCGTTTGAGGCTTGGCTACCGGCCACCATGGCAGGTTGCTGGGATGCAGGGTGAGCCTCCCTTCACTGAGTGTCGCTTGTGTCGAGCGCCTCGTGCTAACACTATAGAGCACTATTGCCTGGCCTGCCCCACTGTCCGACACTTACTGCCCCGGGGCCTGCCACTTGATGTGGTTTGTCGACACCTGCTGAACCATCAGGTTCTGGAGAAACTTCTGGTACGCCACCCTCGTTTTGGTGGATTTAAATAGGTCATAATGTAAATATTTGTCTGTATGCTAGTGCTCCATTCTGTTATGTTTTCGTGATGTGTGTGTGTGGTGTGTGTGTGTGTGTGCGTGTATATGTGTGGTTGTAGTCATTGTATTCTCATGGGTCCCGCCTACCCGTATGTATTGTTGCCTGCTTGTTGATTGATGATACGGCGCAATTAATTAAAAAAAAAAAAACTAATTGTAAGTTACAGGAAGTGAGCATAAGCTCGTGGTGTCCCGTCTGCCTGATTTATTTAATCATATTCTTTTAGTTCTATGACTAGTTTCATAGCACTATATTTTTTCGGTCTCTCTATTTACTTTGATCCAATTTTTGTTTAAAACTATGAATACTCTTTGCACACACTACTCCTTCATCCAGCTGATTCCATCCACTAATATTTTAACTAATAATTCTTCGTCCATAAAATTAAAACCAACCCAACACGACCAAGACGCCCCTTCAGGACCACGTCGTATACCAATACACTTGCAACGATGAGGAGTGTGGGCCTCATTCTTACATTGGTATGACGAGGACCTCCCTGTCCCGGCGCCTAACCTGCCATCTTTCCAACGGGACAATTAAAGATCACCACGCCACCAAGCACACATCAAGCACCACCCGTCAAATGCTGGTTAATAACACAGCAATACTCGACAGGGAAAGCGACAGCAGACGTCTTTTGTTCCTGGAAGCAATTTATATAACAACAAAGATGCTATCTATCAACAAACAAACAGAAGACTTCCAGGTACTCCCCACAGCAAAACGCAGAACAAGTTAGCTAATCAGGTGTTCACTCGGGCGAGCCAATCACAGAGCTCGGCTCCGCCCACTCCCGGTCCCGTGATCTGCCAAGACGGCTTAAAAACAGCCCGTGCACCAAGCTGAAACCAGATACAGCCTGAAGATGGATCTAGTAAGATCCGAAACGTCGCACTACGGAAATCTACTGAACAACCTTCCTGAACACCCCCGGAAGATAATACGCAGAGTTGAAAACATTGAGAAGAAAATAAATAATGCAGAATGTGCCATAGCCTTCAACATCGTCTATTTGAAAGAATATATATATATATATATATATATATATATATATATATATATATATATATATATATATGACAAAGCTTGTGACCATAGTGTATTTTCGAACAATGTTTCGAGACCAAAGAGAGAGAGAGAGTAGGGTGGGGGAGAGAAAGAAGGGGATGGGTGGAGCCTGTGGACTGACGTGGTATATACGTCACACTATGATCGTTCGTATCCCAGTGTTAAATTTCATAAAAATGACGCATTTCTCGGGGACAAGTGCCTGAATTATTCACTTTTGGTAATCCATTATAGTGCCAAACATTAGCGGAAGGTGTGAAATAACCCGTTGCAAAACATCATACTGATCCAACCTTTAGTTACAGAGTTATTCCCGAAAAAACAGTGCGACACGGGCCCTGAAAGCATTAGTAGTTGTACTCACCTTGTTGTGTTCTACAGGATATGAGCTAGGCTCGGACTGTCCTTTCTCCATGTCTATACTTATCAAGCTTCCATTTAAGGGACCCTGTGATCGTGTATGAGAATTGGAGGCTTCTGATTCCTCCTGACTATGCCACGAAACAAGCTCCTTTAATGTAGGTGGTATTTCGTGACAATATTTGCATGATTTGCTAACCTCCAATTTTCTGACTACATCACAGGGTCCCTTAAATGACTGAATGCTCCCTGATTCTACTATTTCCTTAACCAACTATACGGAAAACTGTATTTCTTTACAACTTTCTGGCATCTAGTCGTCTTCAGCCTCTTACCATGGCCTCTACGCTCTCCCTTGTCCTTAACCAAAAAGTTCTCTATATTTGTCCACTCTATTCCTTTCATATACTTATATAACGTTATCAAGTCTCCTCTCTTACTTCTTTCCTCCAGTGTGGGCAAGCCCAATTGTTCAAGTCTCTCCTCGTATGGCAAGTCTGTCAATCTCGGTGTCATTTTTGTTGCTGCTCTCTGTATCCTCTCCAACTTCTTGATGTGCTTCTTTTTATGTGGGACCCACACTACTTCTGCATATTCCAACTGAGGTAGAATGATTGACTCTATCAACTTCTTTACCATCACCTCGTCCATATAATGAAAGGCAATCTCATATTTACCACCATTCTGTACGCCGTGCCTGTTATCCAGTTAATGTGTTTCTCTGGTGAGAGTGAGTTTTGAATAGTCATCCTCAAATCTTTTTCCTCCCCACCCATGCTGTAATTTCCTGATGGCCTCCTATTACTTTTTCTCATTTCCAATACCTTGCATTTCTTAGCATTAATTTTCATTTCCCAACCCTGGCTCCACTTGTGAATTTTTTTCAAATCCTCCTGTAATTCCTCACAACTCTTTGCATCCTCTATCCTTTTCATTTTCTTAGCGTCGTCCGCAAACAGACTTGTATAGCTTTTGACACCTTCCATCATGTCATTAACATATACTACAAACTTAATCCGTCCTAACACCGAACCCTGTGGTACTCCACTTACAACTTCTCTCCATGTCGACTCCAGATCCCTGACTACTGTACTCATCTGCCTCCCTTCCAAATAATCCTTCATCCATTCCAGTAGCCTTCCCTGCACTCCACCAAATTATTCCAACTTCTACATCAACCTCCTCTGAGGAACTTTATCAAATGCCTTCTTTAAATCCAGATAAACACAATCGACCCCTCCTTCCCTCTCTTGTACCACATCTAGTATCCTCGAGTAAAAACTCAATAAATTAGTGATGCATGATTTCCCCTTCCTGAATTCAAATTGGGCTTTAGTTTTGCTATTTGTACTTTCCAAGTGTCTTACCCATTCATCCTTTATTATACTCTCACATAGCATACACATTACACTTGTTATTGACATTGGCCTGTAATTTAGAGTATCTTCCTTATTGCCTCCTTTATATATAGGCACTATTTGTGCTCTCTTCCACTCCTTTGGAACTTTACCCTCCTGTAGGCTACTCTCTATGATACTGTAGACTGGCAATAATAACTGCTCCTTACATTCCTTAAGAATCATACCTGCAATTCTATCCAGACCTACCGCTTTTCTTCCAACCAGTCTATTCATTCTATCCAGTAGATTTTCCTTTTCCATCTTTATGTCCCCAGCATAAGCTCCCCTCTGTCATCTCTATTCCTATCAAACTCACTTTCCCTTGTAAATACTCACAAATATTATAATCGTCTTCACATACTTCACCCTCCATGTTTATCTTGTTGATTCCGACCTTCTGTTTCATTTTTCCATTTATAAAACTATGTAACAATTTAGGTTCTTTTATACATTTATTTACGATATCTTTTTCATAATTCTTCGCCTCTCTTCTTGCCTGAACGTAACTATTTATTGCCTTTTTAAATGATTTTCTATTTGTCTGTATATTCCTCCTCCGCATTCTATTCCAGGCTTCCTCCTTTCTCAATCTTGCTGTCTCACATTGTCCAGTGAACCATTCTTTTTATTTCAGTTTACGTATCTTTTATTTTGGTACGTACTTCGATACTCTTTCCGTATATATTTTTTCAAATGTATCGTATTTTCTCTGCACACTTCCGGCATCCACCAGTTCCTTCCAGTCTGTACCCCCAAAGAACCTTCTTAGGTTTCTAAAATCAGTCCTTCCATAATTCAACCTATTCTCCCTATGTGCTTCATCCCTCACATCTACACCTCCCTCTAATATATTTTCCAGCTCAATAAGTACATGATCACTTTTGTATAGCGGTCTTTTGTATGTGATGTCTCCTATTACATCCGCCTCTCTAGTGAACACCAGATGGAGCCTTGATGGCTCGTCTGTTCTTCTATACCTAATTTTTTTTCTGTCACTCATTGTGTCATCATATTCTCCACGGTCAGGTCGAGTAACAGCTCCCCATGAATCTGGTTTACCCATCGTATCCAAATTTTTCCAGTCAACTTCCCTATAATTAAAATCTCCCATCAATATCAGGTCTCTATATTCCCTCATTAGTCTCTCCAGTTCCTGCTTCGTATCGTCCAATAGTTGCCAATATTCTTCTTCCCCCCCCATGCGTTCGATTTGGGAGGGACATATACTAATGCAACGCTTCTCATCCATCCTATCCCCGTAGATATTCTCATTTTCAATATCTCCGCTGTTCTCCTTCCTTCTTCAACCTTATCTACTTTTATATCAGTCCTAAGCACTACCATCATTCCATCCCCCCCCCCTTCTTTCCCTCTCTGTCTCTTCTCCATACCTGATAAACTGTCCCTCTTTCCTCTCTATTTCCTTCCTGCTTGCTGTCTCCCCTCTCCTTTTTATGGCGCTATATGACCTCTCTGTTGCGGCGCCTAATATCAATCAGTCAGTCAGTTCTCCACATTTGATATATGCCTCCATCCATTCCAAGCACCTGCATAATTATCCTTTCTGAATTATGTTTCCACTATGCACATCATATCTGGCTTTTCCTTCCTTAAATAGTCCTCTAATTCTAGCTTGCTGGAATTAAAACCATCTGTGTTAGTATACGCTACTTTCGTTTTCCCCATACTCCTGCGTAATCCGTGTCACTCTTCCCATTTTCCATGTCTCCTACTCTCATCTTATAAACCACTTTTTCACTTTTCCTTCCAGTACCCTCCAATAAAACCTGTTCTTCTCCTCCTCTGATGTCTCTTTGTTTTTTTCCTTTCCCTCTTTCATCAACTCATTACTTCCTGCTCTCTCTTCTTCATTTAAACCCTCTCTAATCCAGACTTTCTTGTACTTCTCCGTCTGTGCTAACTTCCAGGTTCTATCCAGGACCCTTGTAGCTGCAACTTGAATCTAGAACTTTATTTTCATAGGTCTATCTTTCCCCTCCTCATACTTCGCCAGTCTGAATACTTTTTCTATTTTCTCCCCTGACTCTGTATTATCATCTTCCACCTCCCATATTATCGCTCTAGCTACTTTCAATTCTTTTTTTACCATATCTTTTCTAGTAGTCGACACTTTCTCTTGTAACCTAAATACTACCACACCCCTTTCCTTTTCAACGATATCCCTAACCACATTTTCTTTACTTTTTAACATTTGAATCACTTGTTTCTCCAAATTGTTCTTAAGGGACCACGTGACGTAGTAAGAAAATTGGAGGTTAGTGAGTCCTTCAAACATTGCTACGAAACACCACCTGTATGGAAGGAGATTGTTTCGTGGCATAGTCAGGAGGAATCAGAAGCCACCAAGTCTCATACACGATCACAGGGTCCTTAAGCTCCTCCTCCTGCTGTTTCATTACCTCTTTAAAGTCAACAATTTTCTCATCATGAACCCTAAACCAACCTTCCTGCTCGTGTTTCAGTTTTACCAGGTTCTCTCATTGATCCTAACCTTTTTCCTCACTGATGTGGGCAATATTTTAAGGGGTTTGGCGCCTCTTCGGCCCCATCAACTCCCTTTCGCTTTTCTTTTATTTCCTTCCTGCCTGCTGTGACAGCTCTCTATCACCTTTCTCTGGCGCAATATGACCTCACTGTTGTGGCACCTAATATCAATCAATCAATCAATCCTCGCTGATATTCAATCTTACTGGAAGTGCTTCGTTTTCATCCACTATTACTTCGACTCGTTGCTTCAATGCTTTGTTCTGTTCCATTAATCCATCATTTGTTTTTCTCAAACCATCTATTATCTCACTTAATTCTGTTACTTGAGTGTTCATTTGTTCGACCCTCTACCCTATCCTGTCTTAACCTAAGCTAAGCTAACCTAACCTCATCTCATCTATAGCCTGTTCTACCCTATCTTAGCTTAGCATAATTTAATCTTGGTCTAACCTAACCTATAATGACCTAATCTAACTTCATCCAGCTTCAAACTTGTGTACTTGGTACTCACACACACACACACTTACTTTAAATACTAACCAACCAACCATTGCATCACACACACACGCTTTAAATACTAACCAACGACTCACTTGTCCATCTTATCCCTTAATAACCCCTTTACTTCCTTCATCTCTTGTACTACCATTCCCTTCCATCTCTTGGAAATCTCCTCAATATTCATTTCCATTTGTGTAACCCTTTTAATTTGAAGTTCATATTATCTTCCTTTCCCTTCACTCTCCCTGGAAAATCTGTATATGAGGTCCACGCGGCAAATATTTACAATTTATGTATATTTAAGTAGGGGACAATGTAGTGTGTTCGTGTGTAATGAATGTAATAGGCGATTGCACTTAACTTTCGGCAGAATAGGCTTTCGAAAAATCGCGACCGCTTTTGAGACTAAGTCCGGCGTAGCGCTTCCGAGACAAAGTCCAGCGTAGGAGTAAGTCTACGGTGTTTATACCCTAAGTTCAGACTCCAGTGTTCACAGTGTCTTTCTCTCCCAGGTCCTTCTTTAAAATAAGCCACTGAACACTGTACAAAGTAGTGCACATCATGATGAGATGCTCATGTGCTACTTCAAGTTGCCATCTCGTAAATCATTTATTTTTTTTAATTAAATGACCCTTTCAATATTCTTTTAATTCCATCACCATTTATATATAGATAATTTCATTATTTACTCACTTAATTTCATAAATTATTTTCTCATCTCATATTATTATAATCATTATCATTAATGAAATCTATCAACCTTCTGTATTAATCCGCTATTTTCCATCATCCCATTTTCCCTGCTACGTGTCAGTAGTACGTGACAAGCTGACACTACCAACATGGCTTCCAGCGAGTATGGCTTTTTTTTCACGCATTTTGCTAAGCCACAAGAACTTTTTAATTTATGTGTGGATCATAGGCTAATTTTGAAACATAAAATAAGTGAGCAGTCTGGACAGGAGGCTACTATGGATTATAATAACAAATTACGCAATGTAACAAATATGTCAGCCTGAATACAAAATCACGGCCCAGGTTTCTTTGAAAATTTAATCATCTGCACAATTTTCCTACAAGTCTGGTAAGAGTTAAAACCTTTTTATAATATATTTTATTAACAAATAGCAATAATAATTATGTACAACAATTGTAATGGCCAGTTCAGTAGTCTCCTAAGGTTAATAAAGGGGGGCAGTTAGGTCACGTGAGGTTATGTCCCGGTAGTGTGCCCCAGTTATGCCCTGGTTATGTCCCAGTAGTCTGCCCCGGTTAGGTCCCGGTAGTTTGCCCCGGTTAGGTCCCGGTAGTTTGCCCCGGTTAGGTCCCGGTAGTCTGCCCCAGTTATGTCCCGGTAGTCTGCCCCGGTTAGGTCCCGGTAGTGTGTCCCAGTCCAGGTTAGGTTAGGTCAGGTGAGGTGAGGTCTGACTAGTTTCTACTGTATATTGTGCCGTGGTCTGCCCCGGTTAGGTCCCGGTAGTCTGCCCTGGTTATGTCCCGGTAGTCTGCCCAGGTTAGGTCCCGGTAGTCTGCCCTGGTTAGGTTCCGGTAGTTTGCCCAGGTTAGGTTAGGTCAGGTTAGGTTTGGTTAATTATCTAAACTTGCCTCAGATTTCCAAAATCTTGACATTTATCCCTCAGGAAAATTGCAAAACCCGAGCCAACTTTTGCCGAAACTTGGCTCGGATTTCCAAAATCTTGACATTTATCCCTCATGAAAATTGCTAAACCCGAGCCAATTTTTGCCGAAACTTGGCTCGGATTTTCAATTTTTCGACATTTATGCAGGTCAAGAAACCAGTATCAGGGCAAAATAAGCTCATTTACGTGTTTCCCCCCACCCAAAACCCCCGATTCCCAGTGCTCTCCCCCAAGATTGAAGGGGTTAGGGAATATGTTAGGGAATATAAACCAAGTGGTTTCCGATCAATATTATGGTCACTAATGAATAGAACTAGTAAAAATAAGCATGAAAAACAAAAAAAAACACAAAAAAAAAAACACGTGGACCTCTTATACAGAATTACCCATCCCTCCCTTCTTCACCTCTTTCGGTTTTATCATCTGATGTTCCTCTCTGCATAGTATTTCTCACAGCCATGTCTAGCTAAATTCACTTTCGTCACCAACGCTTTCATTACTTTTTATTTCTTACTTCAAGGAACACAGGGTCCTTAACTATAGCCTTTCCTTTTAGCTATAAACTTTTGGAGACAGGAGATCCTCGCCCACTCACCCTTATATTAAACTTTACCAGGTGAGCATAGTAGAGAATGTAGCCGGGCTCCACTTGTTGTCTTCAAAATATCCCGAACCTCAGAGACGCCTACACAAACACGTCCGTTCATTACCACTGTCAGGCTGTCAGCCACTACCACTGTGTGTGTGTGTGTGCTCCGGTCACAGCCAACCAATATGTCCTTCATCGTCTTTTTTTTCTTTTTTTTCTATACCTCAACCTCGGAGCTGTAGGCTAACAGTATCCCGTGACTCTTGCGGGGCCCCGAGATTATTGGGTGTCGCACTAGATGAGACAGTGGAGCTGCGTGATGATGTTGTTACCGTAGCTTCTCTTCTGCCCCACTTAATGACGACACCTTAATTATACACGTCACTATCAGGAGAGAGCAGCTATAGTCCGACCACTCTAAAAATGTGGTTTGGGTGGGGACGTGTGGGACCTGTCACTCTGTACAGGGTTGCCGCGAATTCTGAGCTCTAACTGACAGAAGGGTGACCTGACATACCTTCACCTCATGTCTGCCCCAGGACAATCTTTTAATCCTGGTCCAACCCTACACCACATCCAGACACCAACTGGTAACCACGTGTCTTGCTTCCCCGCCTCCCTCTCTTCCTCCCTCTTCGTCAATCATTCCTTTTTTCCTGTAATCTATATTTTCACTTTCTCCTCAGTATACTCTAATTTCTTTACTTTATGAATCTCTCTCGTTCATATGATTCATGTAATTTTACATCCGAAGTACAATAGTTCCATTACATTATACTCCACGTATTAAAGTTTTGACCTTATTTCCGCACCACTCATGAGGTAAACATCCAACATTCCTCCATTCTCCTTCTCCTGTACAAAATACTGGCTTACTCGGAAGACAATTTCCTTTTTTTTTATATGAAGGTGGAGGTTGTTTGGTGAGCTGCCATCGTGTCAGAGTCAATATGGAAAATGAACAGTGGGAGCATTGTTGTTTTGGGTTGCAGGGGAAAGTATCTCTGCTTATGCCTGTGCTGGCGGGCACAACAGGACAGACAGTGGGAACACTTGACAGAAGTTTAAATACTCCCCTGCCTTGTTAATTACCTCCCAGGAGATATATATGTACCGTGTTCCAGGTGTTGGGAGTGATGGGTATTGCCGCTCATGATAGTTTTAACATTTATTTTTATTAAGGAACGAGTATATATATCACTTCCATTTCTTCATTAAGTATTATAAACACAATTGTTGCATTACATACCCAACTTAGAACTATGACCAATGTTAAATAAAAGTAGCAACATATTCGTAGCACCACTGTGAAATCTGTATGCCACATTTCTATATTATTACATCAAGACGTTGCATTATAAAATTTATTTGCTATTGACATACTTAAGTATACTTTTATATATATAATAAAATTGTTTTGTTACATGTTCTGGTATTTTACATTACATCACACAAGATACGAATCGCTAGTTTAAGAAACGTGGAGCTTCGTGGTGATGTTGGTACCGTTGCTTCTCTTCTGCCTCACTAGATGACGACACCTTATTTATACACGTCACTATCAGGGGAGAGCAGCTACACCGTCACTCACAGCATCTTGGAATATGGTCTGGCATCTTCTATGTTGTGAGTTGCTGACGATGTACGGGGTATTTTCTTGACTTGTCGGCGTAGCCAGGGTATAGTTGACGAACAGCTGGACCCATCAGATCACCTCGAAAAAATCCCAGACGTTTTCTCGTGGACTCGAACCAGGGCCCTTGCCATTTGCAGTCCGTCACTTTATCCACTCAGCCACCCACGTTTCATAAGCATAGTCATAATAATACCCACGTTTTATAACAGCAAGTCTGAACTTACATATTCTCCAAATACTCTTCCTGTGTCTGTGTGTGTGTTTCTTTTAATTTTTTATAGAGTAATGTTGTTTATCATCAGTTCTTTATTACTTTTATGAATCACTTCACCCTCACTGTCCATCACAGATAAAAAGACTTTAAGGGACCCTTTGATATAGTAAACAATTTGGAGATAAATGAGTCCTCCAAATATTGCCATGAAACATGGACAGGAGGAATCAGAAGCCTCCAATTTACACACACACACACACACACACACACACACACTCACCTATATGGAAGGAGCTTGTTTCGTGGCATGGATAGAAGAAATCAGAAGCCTCCAATTTACACACACACACACACACACACACACACACACCTATATGGAAGGAGCTTGTTTGTTTCGTGGCATGGACAGGAGGAATCAGAAGCCTCCAATTTACACACACACACACACACACACACACACCTATATGGAAGGAGCTTATTTGTTTCGTGGCATAGACAGGAGGAATCAGAAGCCTCCAATACACACACACACCTATATGGAAGTAGCTTATTTGTTTCGTGGCATAGACAGGAGGAGTCAGAAGCCTCCAATTTCATACACGATCACAGGGTTGTTAATAAACAAAGGAGGACTGATAATAAACATTGATCTGCAACAAATGCAAACTTTTTGTGTTTATTAAATCACAGGTTACAATCAAAGCAAATAATTCCAACAAACTATTGCCAGCAATAACAGGCCACAATTATTCTTTACTCATCTGGTATTATTTCCTGGCATACAATACTTCGTATTGCAATGTACACTCGAGCTCGTAAATTCGCAATCACGTCCTCAAAATGTTTATGTCATCTGAGCTGGTAACACTGTGTGGGGAAGGTGTCATTGTAGGTGAAAGATTGTATTATGTCCCTCTACTATGTTTATGTCATCTGAGCTGGTAACACTGTGTGGGGAAGGTGTCATTGTAAGTGGTAGATTGTATCAGAGTGGGAAAGAAGCAGTGGAGATATGTACAGTCACGAGCACTAATAAGTATTCAGCTGTGTTTCGAATACCTAGAGACAGTAAATAAATGCACAATAAGATATCCATTAGAATTAGTTCGTTGGTGAATTGGACTGCTCAAAGTTTCAACCAAAGCTGTATACTTATTCGTGCTCGTGACTGTACTATAGTGTGTCCATGAAGATAGTGGATGAATGACTCATGGCTGAGTGAGACAGGGGTGCCCAGAGGTCATCAGACTCCTTTTGTTAGTACGTTTCTCACATCGTCTGTCCTTTTCTATCAGATGTGATTTAGGAGGACAATGGGGCATGATCGATATTTTAGGGAATTTTAGGGGTTCATGCTTTTGTTATTGCCTAACAACATACAGTTTGGGTGATGCTAGAGTAGAAATATGCTATTATTATATTTGACATTTATTTCATTCCGCTGTATTGCCAGAGGTGCTGCATCATGTACATTCACGAGCACTAATAAGTATACAGCTTTAATGGTTGAAGCTTTGAACAGTCCAATTCACCAACGAACTAATTCCAATGGAGATGTTATTGTGCATTTATTTACTGTCTCTAGGTATTTGAAGCACACCTGAATACTTATTAGTGCTCGTGACTATACTTTAAAGGTCTGTGAGCCCCGTCGGTCCTGAAACACTCTTTCAATTCTTCATCTGCCCCTCCTATTCCTCTATTTCCTTTGGGCTGGCTGTCCCTCCTTTTTATCACCTTCTCCCTCATCCTACAGGGTCAAGGCCTAAAGCGGTGTTATTTTATTCTCTAAACAATAAATCCCTTTCATTTCTCTACTTGAGTAACCGTTTAATGTTTACAAAGTACGACATGGTTCATGCCATTCAAAGATTTTCTATGAGCAGTATATACACACACCTATCACTGATACCAGAGTAAAAATAATTCAACACAGGAATTCTTAATTAGCAAATGAATTCTTGTAGCGTCTGAAATATAATCCTTAATCCTGACATATCAGAAGAAGCTGGATGGAGCCATTGTAGATAATACATGTCCGGGATGCAACACAGCACCCCATTTTATTAAACACATTATGGAAGTCTACAATGCACACAACCACACACCAACAACACAACATACACTCTCTGAGGTCATTGTGGGAAAGCCCGGTTCAGGCCATGGCCTTCCTCCGAAGCTCGGGGATGTTCGGCCAGACAGCTTGAGGAACTTCAACAACAATAACTTAATCCTTCACAGATATGGTGGTCTATCATTTGTGGCCCTAAATTCCATCTTCATATATACTTCATTATTGTTTGACAATGACACTTTAGAAGATTGAGGGTTTAAGGGGGTAATACACTTTTGGTATATTGGAGTGCCTTGATTCCTCCAAAGAATGCCAAGAAGCAGGACCAGAAGAACAAAAATAATGGTGTTCTGATGCTGAAAATAGTTTGGAGGAATCATTTGCTCCAGATTTACCAACACTGTACTACCTCCTTACTCACTGTTTAAATTCAGTACAGGTAGTCCCTGATTCTTTTTGTTTATAGAATTACCAACCAGTCTCTTTCATATTTCCCTAATTATTGTTTTAGTAATGTCTTTCACATACATAATTAAAGCATTGATCAGATGATAAATACTGCTTTTCAACGCGTAGTCTTTTCGTATTCCAATTATGCATTATAGATATACTTGCAATATCCAAAAGTACCATTAATTTGTTGCGGGGAGCCTTATCAAGAGGATTGATTGATTGAGTTTTGTATGCAACTAGGCATCTGGTGGCGCACCAGCTAGGGTCATATTTATCAAGAGGACTATGAATTCAATAACTAATCCTGACACACATATACACACGGAGTATTTATTAACTTACCATCTTGTATTGACGAATGCTTTCCAGAAACCAATGATTGACAAATCCGCTCTCTAATACCCATGTGACGGCCCTGTCCATTTTGGGCTTTAGTGGTGAGTGATTCTGTAATCCCAACGCAACGCTGAACGACATAAAGCACTCCTGTAACACGACCACTTTGCCTGTATCACTTATGAAACATTGTTTAATGTCATATATCACTCCGATAATACCAGCACCACGTACAGTCGAGGCAAAAGTCGTGTCGCCTCACTCAGCACGTCTTCAAAGATAACATAAAGATTAATTATTGAATAGACACATTCACCAACAGAAATACGATATCCAGGGGGTATGATAATATCCCTCTCTGGTTTTTCAGTTTACGAGTCTGTGAAGCTTATATTTCCATTCTTACTTCATGACTTGGCAGATGTAGCGACAGGACATTTGCCGCCGACTGTAATATTGGGGACAAAATTTTCTTTCTATTCCATGTGGTGAATTTACACTGCTGCTTCCCCCTTTCTGGACGGCAGGTTGCTGCTTGCTATATATAATATCGCATTTCACTTACCCGTAGCAACAAGTCTCAAGGAATGTTCGGGACACAAACATACACTTGGTTTAACTACTGGAGGAATTATTGAATTTCGGTACAACTCAATGATGAAACATCAATCAGAACATAGGTGTTGCAAATACAGACCTACACTCGTGATACATAATTTCTGACTAGAGTGTGAGTACAGAAAGCTTCGAATCGCCTGCTATGGCTCATTACCCCCCCCCCCCCAGTACACCTATAGGAGCTGGGTTCGAATACTGGGGATGTGTGGTGCCTGCAGTTCGCCTCTGATCAGAAATTACGTATCACGAGTGTACATGTTATATATATATCATGCTACACGAACTGTGTGTCTCGACCCTATTGGTGGGGTCATGAGCCAGCCATACACTGCACAGTACTGGGCTCGTATTCACAAAAGAAAAGTTCACTTTTAACTTAAAATTTTATTTGTAAGCATTCATTCATGGCGAGGACTAGTACCCGACACTGCTTCGAAAACATAACAACAGCTCATACAAATAGAATAACAAAACCATTCACTGCTTCGAATTGAACCTGAAACACTATGGTGAGGTCAAAAATGCAAACATACGAACAAGTTGAAACTCTAAGATTTGTTTGTGAATACATGCCTGTAGACTAAAGCCTTCCTCTAGACCGAGTCCTTGAAACAATACCATAACAGTGAGCACAAACAATCAATATTCCAACATATCATGTTCTGATATTATTTTCATAAGGTAGTTGCTTCCACTGAAACTTTATATGTGATTTTCATTTAACGACATTACAGTATGCTCCTGTTAACTTTATTGTTGTGTGTAATACTGGCCAGCACTACATGCTTCATCTGCTAATGTAACTATTGTTGCAAAGTATAAGTCAGTGGATGGAATGTGAAAGAAAAAAATGAGTTTTTATTAACATCATCTAGCTAGTGTTTCCTCAAGTCAATCGTGGGAATATAAGGCAGAGAGAGAGAGAGAGAGAGAGAGAGAGAGAGAGAGAGAGAGAGAGAGAGAGAGAGAGAGAGAGAATTCCTTTCCTAAGTCAAGTTAGTCAATGTACAGCCACAATCAAATATCCACCGACACTTTCCTTCCATCGTAGTTAATATCTTGGTAATAAAGAACAACACGTGTATGATTTTGCAGCACTTCATAATAATAATTGGGGGGTTGAGTTGACGTAAGGTGTTGTATGATTATATTTTGATATGATACTGATTTAAATGCACGATGGAAGGAAAGTGTCGGTGGATATTCGATTGTGGCTGTACGTGTATACATCAAGATGCTCAGCTACCCTGCTGCTAGTTTACGTGGTGGGGTGGTAGAATAACAAGCAGCAGCCTGGTGTCCACCAACAACGGACGGTGTCTAAATGGTGACAGTGAATGCCCCAGGAGATACCTTCTATCCACCATCTCATCCTACGTCAGGAGGGCTCTCACTCACTGCACCAGCTGGAGAGACACACACCAGGAACTAGACCGCCCCACTCAAGTCCTGGTAAACAATAAAGATTCCAACACTGACGTCTCTAACACCATCAAATTCCAGCTAGAAAAATGGTACGAAGTGAATTCCCCAACCAAACCAAACAGTGACATCAGACTTTACTACCGTAATTACATGTCCACCGACTAAAAGACTGACGAGACCATACTTAGAGACATAATAAAGAAGAATGTCCACCCCACCGATCCAGACAGCGAGATCAAACTAGTAATTTACTACAAGTCTCCAAAAACCTCGAACCTCACCCTACACAACCGACCTACTACCTCCAAGAGCCAGATGAACAGCGACCACGTGATTTACCAGCACACCTGTAACAGTGTGGACTGTGAGCCTCACCACTATGTTGGTAAAACACAAACGTCACTGTCTCGTCGGCTCACCATGCACCTCTAATCAGGATCTATAAACGACCACTACCATACCCACGACCACCAAGCTTTGACACGAGACAAACTAGTAAATAATACCACCATACTAGACAAAGAAACAGACAGCAGACGACTCTCCTACCTAGAAGCAATTTACATAGAAATCCTACAACCTTCTATAAACAACCAGACACAAGACCTCCAAATACTACCCTCCAGAAAACGACACACCACCATTCCAGTCAGGATACCCACCACACCTCCTACACCTACTGACCCACCACAAGCATCTAACATCTCACCCACCACCAACCAACAACTCAGACGAAACGCCAGAATCAGACGTCACCCACCATCCACCAATCACTAGGCCTCTGATATGGTGGCCCCGCCCACCCCACATACGGAAAATGGATAAATACCTCTCACCCACCCAGAATCACCACTTCTTCCTGAAGATGTCCAACGTACTGGACGATTTGTCGACCTCCCCCAACAACTCAACATTTGCCTCACTTATCCACCATCTAAGACTCTAAGTGAAGATTTAAGAAAAACTGTTAGATCTATTGAAAGCATAAATAAAAAACTAATAAATGCAGAACAAGCCATATCCTTCAACCTCGTTTGTTTAAAAGATAATATATATATATATATATATATATATATATATATATATATATATATATATATATATATATATATGCGTAAATAAACACGGAGTCCCAAGCACTTTCGTGTATTCACATCTTCAGGGGAAATACAGAGTGTACAAGAATGGTTGCCGAGAGACACCTTATATACTGATACAATTAATAACTAACTGGCAACCTGAAGGTGTTGCCACTACGAGTTCAAAGCAATACACACCCATATGGTGCATAAAAGGATATACTACCTGACCCAACTCTCATCAAACCTGACATGACCTCTAAACCTAAGATTATCCTCAGTCATTAAGGAATAGCAGTTGGACTTATCTTATTAACAATCTTGTCTATGATGAAACTATCCAAATTGTACATACCATTGTTTAAGTTCATATTAATATTTTCTGTGTGTTTAATCAAACTTGACTCTATGATGTTTCTATTTACGGATGAATTACAAGACATGATTGACGAAGCATTATCCCAGTCAATACAATGATTATTGTCTCTCATATGAATAAATAAAGCATTAGATTCTTGTCCGGTCCTAACACTATATTTATGCTGTTTGACCCTGGTAGAAAGGTCTTTTCCAGTTTGTCCTATATAGAACATATTGCATTCTTTACAAGGTACTTTGTAGATACACCCACATGAGGAATTAGGTGAATTTTTGATCAAAATTTTCTTGACTGTGTTATCATTGCAGAAGGCAACATTAACATTCCATGTTTTTAGAAGATGAGGGATTTGGGCAAATTTATCACTAGGGTAATATCAGTAAGTTTTTATTGTCACGGGGTAGGGGAGGTTCAACCCTATAAAATAATGTTCTTGCCAATTTTAAGGCTTTATCCAAAAATGGTTTGGGGTATTTTAATTTTGTTCCAATGTCAGAGATAAATCCAAATTCCTCATCCATGAATTCAGGACTACATACACGTAGAGCATGTAAGTACATGGAAGAGAAAACAGACAGTTTGACTTTATCGTGGTGTGCAGAGTAAAAATGAATATATGACAAAACATTGGTTGGTTTCCTGTATATGCTAAACTTAAAAGTGTTGCCTACCCTGTGAATCAGGCAATCCAAAAATGGCAATTTTCCATCCTCCTCAATTTCAGTGGTAAAATTAATGGAAGGGGCTAAGTTGTTAAGCAATGGCAGAAAGTTATCTAGATTTTCAATACATGGCCAGAGGCAAAGTACGTCATCTACGTACCTGTACCATACAGCATTACTGGGTAAAATGTTATTAAGCAGTTTCTTCTAAAAAAAAACTCCATGTACAAATTGCTCAAAACTGGGGAGAGTGGATTGCCCATTGCCATCCCAAATTTTTGCTCAAAATATTCATCTTGAAAAACAAATTTGCAGTCTTTAATGCATAGCTTAATCAATTTTAAGATAGCATTTTTGGTGATAGGGAGAGGGATGTTATCCAGTATTTCATCAAGATAATCCAAAAGGTCGTCAACAGGAACTTTGGTAAATAGAGATTTAACATCAAAACTCACAAGCTTAAATGCACCAGTTACCTGTAAACTGTTAAGTTTTTCTACTAAGTCAACATTATTTTTTATGTTGGAGTCCGAAATTGTGCCAACTAAAGGGCTTAGCAAGGAAGTTAACCACTTTGATAATTTATAGGTGATGGATCCCACAGAACTAATAATGGGTCTGGCTGGATTATTGGGCTTGTGAGCTTTAATGATTCCATACATGTAGGGCAGGGAAGGAGAACGAGAGGAGAACTGTTTTATAAGTTGATCATTACCCTTTAACACTGTTTTCATTCTCTTATTGAACTGAGAATTCACCGTTTCAATGGGATTCTTAGGAAGCTTAGGTAGACGTGTGCTTCAAGAGCTATTTCACAAATGCCTTGTCAATAACAATACAGTGGATTAACGAACACTCACAATCCAAAATTTGTATCCACAGGTCTTGTTGAAGTTTCGAATCATTTGACATAGTAGTGAACCAATTACAATGCGTATCCAGTTTCATATTTGCTCGTTTAATACTCGATCAGGGTATTCAATTCAAGCCTGGTTACGTATTTTGTATCGCGAGTGTACATACATTTGTGAGACGCACATGCATCAATATTGAACAATTTTATTACTTTTAATCTAAATAGTGACTACAAAGCAATTAGTTACGTGGCACCTGATTTGCACCTCTTATACCACGGAACTCTTCAGTACTCAATTATTTGTTAATAGTAATTGTTTACCACTACTATGTCTAGCAGGCTACTGACTTACGATCCTGGTAACGCAACTTCCAATGCCAAGTTGTTCCGGTTAAACCTACATTTATGAGGCTACTTATAATAACTTATACTCACTTACAAGAGTGAGTCAAACATCTCATGATGCCTTGAAACTGCTAACATAAGCTTGGATACAAACCCTAGCTTACTGTGGGAACCATTAACACGTTAGCAGGTAGTGACAATATAGGTCATGTGACCTACCAAGCGACGCCCTTTTCCCGCTCCTCCATCCTCAGTTAGCTATTGATAACCATACCCTTAACAGGTCACTTTAGCACATAATCTCTCTGTAAAGTTAGCTCTCAAGTCTAACTTAACCCAAACATATTTGTGAAACTGTACTTACTCGGGTTTTTTTTTTTTTTTTTTTACATATAGTGAGTGGAGGAAAGGAAAAAACAAATAAATAAATGGTTCCATTTGCCTATTGGCATCCTCCACTCATAAAATATTTAAAACAACTGGATTTAAATTGCTGGGGGTTATAACTTGCTGGAAAACATTCCCTTGGTAGAGAATTCCACAGGGAAGTAGTACAGGGAGTAAATGAATTTTTGTAAGCAGTTGTCCTGCAACGTGGAGGAGTCAGTGTGAACTCATGCACATTCTCAGCTGCCCTAGTCCTCCGTGGGAAGACGCGAAGGGGTGGTATAATCAGGGCAAGTTCATCTGAACATTTCTTCTAAAAGTATCTATAAAATAGTGCAAGGGAAGCAACATTTCTACGTACTGATAAGGGAGGGAATTCATTAGTGATCATAGGATTATTGATCAGTCTGATAGCTCTGTTTTGAATTTTATCTAATTGTCTTAACACCACCGATCCACAACCAGCCCACAGAGGTGAACAATATTCCATCTGGGAACGCACATGACTCTTATATATTACTGCTAACTGCTCGTCAGTCAAATAATTACAAGCTCTGTATAAAAGTCCCATCTTCCTAGATGCAGTTTTGGCAATGGATTTTACATAGGGAGTCCAATTGAGGTTTTTATTTAAAGTTACACCAAGGAGATCAATGCTGTGGGACTTGGGGATATTTGTATTATTTAAAATAATGTGAGAATCTTGATTATCTGATCTATTTGAGAACGGGATGTATTTAGTTTTATTTGCATTGAAAGAAACTAGGTTGTTTTGTCCCCATTCAAAGATCTTCGTTAAGTCTTCATTTAATGAAATTGAAGTGGCAAGTTTGTATTCTAAAATATTGTGTTGAGTAAAACTAACATTAAATGAGAAGGAACTGTGAATAGTTGAATCATCAGCATAGGAGTGAATTGAATTATGAGTAACTGACAAAAGATCATTAATATGAATGAGGAACAAAGTTGGAGCCAAGACCGCTCCTTGAGGAACACCAGCATTAATGGGATGAAAGTCGAAATACAGACCATCTACCATCACACGTAATTTTCTGTTGCTAAGATATGAATTAATTAGGGGAACAAAAGATTGAAGGCCATAATGTGGAAGCTTAGACAGTAATGATCTGTGCCATACTCTGTCAAAGGCTTTAGATATATCAAGGCAAATTGTGTGAGTCTCTCCATGTTTATCAGTTGATTGGAATATGTTATATGTGAAATAACAGAGCAGGTCCACAGTAGATCGTCTCTGTCTAAAGCCATATTGCTTATCATTTAGCAGATGATTTTTCTCAAGGTGTTTTACAAAGTGATTATTAAGATCTATTTCAAATATTTTACCGAGAGTAGACGTGATGGCAATTAGTCTGTAATTTGATGGATTTGCGGTAGCTCCTTTTTTGGGAATTGGTTGTACATTGGCTTCTTTCCAGGCGGCTGGGAAGGACGAGGTATGGAGATATACACGAAATAATTATGAGAGAATTGGAGCTAATTTTTTTGAGCAATTTTTTAATACAGTGGGACGAATTTCATCTGGCCGTGGAGCTTTGTCGATAGATAGATTCTCCAAAAGGGTCCGCACTTGTCTTGTATGAATTATTAATTAAGGGTGGACTTTCTGGGGAGTTAAAATTCAAAATGGGAGTGTTTTGAGCAGTGTCATTGAGGTTTGAATTTGTGGCGAAGATATTGGCCAAAAGATTTGCTTTACCACGTGGATCACATATGAGATTTCCATTGCTATTCTTTAAAGGGGGAATAGATAAACCATGGTTGAAGTTAGATTTGAATGAGTTTACTGTTGACCAAAAGATCTTATTATCATTAGGATTATTCAGTAATTTATTGACTTGTTTATGTATGAAGTTAGATTTGGCTAAATTAGTTACAGCTTTAGCATGGCATCTGACAATTTTGAAATAATTGTATGACTGAAGAGGTTTCGACTTTGTATAGGCATTATAGGCTATTGATTTTTGTTCTGTAGCTCTGGCACAGCTGTGATCAAACCATTTTGGAGAGTTAGATCTTTTTGAGTATTGATGGTGAGGGATATATGTTTCCATTCCTATTTTTATAAAGTCAGTAATATGGTTCAGGAAGCTATCTGAGTCAGTAGAGTAAAATGATGACCAAGGAATGTTAATTAAAAAGTCACGGAACCCCACCCAATCTGCAGCATCATAGTGCCATTTGGTCACTCGGATGGGTTCAGAGTGGATGGGTAGGGAGGAGTGGGAACAGGAGACTGCAATGAGGCAATGATCTGAGGATCCAAGAGGGGACTTCACTTCAACACTATATGTTTCGGGATTGGTAGTAAGAAACAAATCAAGTAGGTGCGGTCTATGTTCTGGATTATCAGGTATGCGAGTAGGGTGCTTGATTAGTTGGGTGAGATTAAATGAGTCTGCGAATAACTCGCATTCAAGCCCAGGTTCATCAGTTCTGGCCGAATGAGTGAGCCACTCAACATTGTGGACATTAAAATCACCCAGTAAGAATATATCAGATGCAGCATTAATGTTTAAATCAGAAAGATGGAGGTCAGGGAATCAAAGAGGCTATTATCTGGGGAGGCATTTGGTGATCGGTAAATACAACAATAATATTTAACTGAGCCTGAAGAATTTAGCTTGTAAATTGAGTAATCAAAATCTGGTGATGCGAGATTGAAAATATTCTCCAAGGATATTGTGTCACTTAAACTTGTCATAAAACCTAAATATTTAACAGATAACATTATGTTATAAAAGTATCTATCATATGGTAATAAAACAAAAGCTGGTGTTTGATGACTATCCTGCAAAATCCACATCCGCATCCGCGAGGATGTCGAGATGTGACGTCTGTATCCGCATTTTAATGAAAGGAGATATCCTCATAATAAGTAGGTAAGACATCCTCATAGACATCCACGGATATTTAAATTTACACATCTGCCTGATACATCTCTATAGTAAATACTCAACATACACACATAGGCATAAGTACTATCTTCTAATTAACTACAAGCAGCTACTAACTTACTATTCAATACAATAACATCATCATAAATTTTGAGGAGGTGAAAACATTAGTAAGTAATTTGTTGGAGTTATCCATATGTGTATTGAAACTTATGAACACCACTGTACATACATACTACCACCCCTCCTCCTCCACCTCTGAAGATATATCACAGCAATATTAATTTTGTCTAACATCACCAACCAACCAACCAGTCAGTCAGTCAGTCGCATGACTACCCAGAGTCGTAATCAAACTGTGTCAGCCTCAGCACGTATCCTCACTGCTTCCTCAACCTCGGGACTGTAGGCTGTCAGTAGCCCGTGACTCTTGCGAGGCCCCGAGATTATTGGGTGTCGCACCAGATGAGACAGTGGAGCTTCGTGGTGATGTTGGTACTGTAGCTTCTCTTCTGCCCCCACTAGATGACGACACATTATTTATACACATCACTATCAGGAGAGAGCAGCTACACCGTCACTCACAGCATCTTGGAATATGGTCTGGCATCTTCTATGTTGTGAGTTGACGACGATGTAGGGGGTATTTTCTTGACGTGTCGGCGTAGCCAGGGTATAGTTGACGAACAGCTGGACCCATCAGATCACCCCGAAAAAATCCCAGACGTTTTCTCGTGGACTCGAACCAGGGCCCTTGCCATTTGCAGTCCGTCACTCTATCCACTCAGCCACGCCTCCCGTTGCGTCAGCCATGGTATGAAGTTTTAAAATGTGTTTGCGCTTGTATTGTTTTTCATGTTGAGTTGTGAGAAGTTGGTATGTTAATGTCAAGGATAGGAGTGTAAGTGAATGTAGTTTGTATGGATGTGTGTGTAGTGTAAGGGATTACCTGGCTCCCCATAGATGTGTGAGGCAGAAGATGTGTAACCAGCAACTGAGGCCTGGGGGAAAAAATGGAATCAGGTACTTCCTTGAATCTCCCGTTGCCTCAGCGGTAGTACCTCCCTGGGTGGGGCTACCTAACCCCTACTACCTCATAAACTACAGAAGCTTGCTACATCTGCTACACCATATAGTTATAGAAAAACCATATAATTAAAATCAAACTCCGAAGAGACTAAAAAGACAACAAAGACAAAGACTACAACTACAAACCACAACCAAGCGCAAGCCACCACGTTCATCTACTGTCACATTTCTGGAGTAAGTAAAGTCTTTCTTGCCCCCAGAACATTTGGTGATCAACGGTGAGGATACGAAATAAATGGTGTAAAATAAAGGAGAAATACAACAGTTAAAAAAGCAAGTGATAACCGAGAAATAAACACAAAATAATAAAAGGGTTAAAAAAGATAAATAATAGAGAAGTGAAATTAAGTGAAGACGAGTGAAGAGAGAGAAGCAGCAAGAGAGAGAGAGAGAGGAGGAAAGTGTGAACACTCAGCAATCACAACTCAAAACAAAACTCTAGCCTCTCCCGAGCTCACTGTAGCAGACAGTGGTGACGTCATCGAACTTACCACCTCACACACGGAGTGGTTATTACGTCACCGCTCTACTCATCACTCACCAGCTACCATACCACACTTCATCACAAGGAAGGACGTGGGCGTGGTCTGGTACGACATCACTACACCACTAAACCCTCTATACTCAATCATGCAGTATAGCTGAGGGAAGTGATTAACTTCAAACTTCATCTAGACGGGATTATTAAAAGCGAAACTCAACTAAGAACCATACGAATAGGAATGACGTCGGCTTGGTAATGGTACCACGTCGGTACTACACGGAGTACTGAAATACAATCCAATTAATTATCAACGCCACAACAACGATCAATGGTCAGTAGCTAGGTACAGTCGACAGCATAAGTTCGCTTCATTTCCACTTTCTTATGTATTAGCTATAGTGATGTTGTAATACAATTTTAATGCAGAGATGACAGATATAGTTCTAATAAGGTAAATTACGTATGTTATTGGAATAAAAACTAGTTCAGAATGCAACTATCTGGTCAAATTAGCAATATTAACCCCTTAGGGCCGATTGACCAACATGTCGGTGATGAAAAAAATTAATCGTTCCCTCCGAATAACCGACATGTCGACGTACCTACAAAAAACTGTAGCGAGTAGCTAGCGAGCTGGCGTTGGTAACGATGGAAAGCTAACGTCCTTGAGAAAAGGTTTGACTGTGGTAGTGGTGTCTGGCAGCTGCGTATGCCAACAAGGAAATATCTCACCACTACATGGTGTTTTCTTATGTTTCTCGTATCTCTCTGCTGTCTACTATACTCCAGGAGAGTCTAGACAGACAAAATTACACTGAAATACGTTTATCATCATTGAAAACCACTTAGACGCATTATTTAGGTGTTTATATACATGTTTACAGCATACGCAGAGCGTATGAGGTTTTCTTTCATGCGTTTCAGAGGATACTATTTATTTATTTTCGGACTTTGACGCTCTGTCATACCCAAACGCGTACACCTAGGAGGCTCCCGTTTTCAGTTCCTGGTGTGTAAATTCAAGCTCTTTCATTCTGTAAGAACAAAATTTGCCTACATGAAAGTTGAAAATTGACCCCCAGAAGTCGACTGGGGATGAAAAAAAAAAAGAAGAAGTCGGTCCTAAGGGGTTAAGTACATGAGATGGACGCGAATTTATGCAGCCGACTGTACATATAAATATATATTACAAATATATAACACAATTCTAACATCATCACATTAGGATATAATTTTATATGTAAACGTATTAACAATATATTTCCTCATTACACATTCCATGTATTCATAATTGTGGGTATTATATGCGTACGCCTTCACGTATATAAACAGAAGAGTGTCCTTTGTTATTCTTCAAGCAGAGTGACAGGTAATGAATGAGAGAAAATACGGTACCGCATTGGATTCACTTCGTAAACTTAAACATAGTTTAGCGATATTTGAAAGTAGTGAAAGTTTAGTTGATTCCATAGAAATCACTAGTTTAAGTGTGAGTACAATAGAAAGTGTAAGTTCTCCCTTGAGTAAAAATATTCTTGCACTAGATTTAGACATAAAAGAAGACAGAGTAACAACTAATACTCCTTCTCTTACTAGATCTACCTCACTAACTGACTTGTTTACTAATGTTTCCACTAACATTTCACCCAGTAAAACTCGCTCAGGACGTACTTACTCTACGGCTTTCCCTACTAACACTTCATCATATACAATGGCAACTAACACTAACACTACCACTTCACCTACCATTAATGTCTTGCCTCAAGCACATACTGTGAAAGAATTCACTGGGGAAGATGTTAACTATAATATCCATACTTTTCTAAGGGTTTGTGAAGATAATATGCTTACTGCAGGAATTACAGATGACAAAGGAAAGATAAGGTTCGTACGTGGACATATTAAACCAGATTCTCATGCTAGTACATTGCTGACTGCAACTGCCTTCACCGATCCAAATAATCTAAATAATTTTAAGCAGTTTAGTGAAGACCTGATAGATGTTTTCGGTGGGGGGCAGTTTGGCAGTCCACTAGCCTGGGTACACAAAATGGTTAACAACACACTACAAACTTCACACCACAGAGCGTGAAGAAGAAGCCTTATTGTAAAATCTGTAGAAAATATGGACACAGCCCAGATAAGTGTTACTTTAATAAGAATAATCGCTCAAATGCCAAAAGTAAGGATAACAGTAAGGGAGTAAGTGACAGTGACAACAAGCCAAATAATAAGTTCTGCATTATTCATAACAGTGTAACACATAACACAGATGAATGTAGAGTAACGTTGAATGCCGGAAATGAAGTAAATAACAGACGTGCAAATACAAGTGACGATTTTAACAAAAACAATAAACTTCAATTTTCCTTAAACCTCATTGGTTACGATACAACCACTACGCAAAGCCACTTGCTGCAAATCGCTTATGTGGCATCGCTGCTATGGGTGACGTTTGGCACCACCGCAACTCGTCACCAGCCCAGCTGTATTTATACTTCCTACTATACGTTTCAGCGCCGGACAGACGGTGTTTTTCGTAAATATCTCCTTAACGAATCGTTGTATCAATATAATATTTCAGCACACTGTCTTTAACACCCGGGCGTAATTTATGGCTGACATACCATATTACTATATGTGTTATGTTAGGAGTTTACTGAGTGATATTAAGCCTAATCCAGTCATCATATCTAAGGCGTTATAGAGAATCGGACGAGTGTGGGGTACTCGTGTAACCCCTCTACCAACACCCCGAAATCCCCCCACACCATTCCTTCCTTCCCTACCCCAATATCTCATTATCCCCCTCCCCGTTTCACTCTTCACCCCCCTATTTACACCATCCACCTTCCATTTTTTTTTTTTTTTATGACAGTATGTATATACGTATCGTTCATTAGTAATATTGTTTAATACAGTTACCGTTGTGTGTGGACATGAAAACCAGGGTGGGTCAAATGACCATTAAAGCAATAGCTAATCCCGTTGTTAATGGCCGTATAGCCGGATAATAACTCACGTGTCTAAGGCCACCAGAAAAATGATTAATTTTTGTTTTGGGCAACCAAATATAATCGTACATGGTTGCTCATGTGTTCTTTACCTTTTTAAATAACCAATTTATGCCTTAATTGAATATTCACAGTCTCCCGTATCCCCTCCCCCTCTCTCTGAGGTATGAGGTACCCCCCAGTCCGAGGCTATGACCCAAGTAGTGACAGGGTAGAAATCATTGACTGCCGAGGCGCACCTATTAGCAACAATGTTGTCCATTTGCCCCCGTGGATGCAGGACAGAGTTTGTTCTTCGTCTTGCCACATTGTACAAACGTGAAAGACAGTGATGATGAAGACGATGACGTTTTCCTTGACAGTGATTGTGAATAAATTTTGTTTTATCATGTTTGCATCATTAAATCCTACACTATTATATATATATATATATATATATATATATATATATATATATATATATATATATATGTTGTACCCGGTAAGGATAATGACACATTAACGCTAATGGGCAACGCATTTTTACTGGGCAACGAAAATTGCGCATTAGTGTTAATGGGCATTTTATCGCCCGTTAATACTATTGCGTAACTATTTGTATATATCTGTTCGGGGTTTCGATAGACTAAAAGTCGAGTTGTTCGTGCCGTGCAGTGAAACACCTTGAACAAATACCAGGGGGGTGGGATTCGAAGCCACCGCCTTCCCCGAGCAGATTCGAAAATTACGTCATCGAGTCACAGTGTCAAGATTTACGGAAAAATACCAGGCAGTCAGAGTCATGTCATTTCGCCGGCAAGTTTACCCATGAACGGAGTATCCTTCATTGATAAAAAAATAAGTAAATTTAGAGAGAGTTGCATTAGAGGAGTGTGAAGATCAAGCATTCGGCCAGATATTTTTACCCTTTTTATAAATTAATGAAATGAATGTGTGTGAACAAATAAAACAATCTTTAATAAAAATGTATTTATTCAGACGATCTTCGCATAATTACAGAGTGAATCTAGCAATCAGTAGCTCAGCATGGAAGATTCCTACTGAGCACTTTTCACAGGATGTTGTGTCTAATGAAACTGGCTTGAACTGCTTTCAGCCCTAATGGTATATTCCACCGGCCAGAGGTGTATAATGTATCGCGAACGTGATCAAAATTGGCCACGTTAGTGGTTGCCCACTAGCGTTAATGGCCAAGTTTTTCCAAGTGGGCAATTCACTCTGCCCAGTATGGTTAATGAACAAAGTGCTCTAGACCATTAGCGTTAATGTGTAATTATCCTTAAAGAGCAATAGTGTTAATGGGCATTTTATGGCCCGTTAACACTATTGCGCAACTATTTGTATATATTGGGGTTGGGGTTTCGATAGACTGAAAGTTGAGTTGTTCGTGCTGCGAAGCCCTGAAATAACAGTGTCAAGATTTACGGAAAAATACCAAGCAGTCAGAGTCATGTCATTTCGCCGGCAAGTTTACCCATGAATGGTGAGTGAATCTAGCAATCAGTAGCTCAGCATGGAAGATTCCCTCTCGCTGCTACTCAGCACTTTTCACAGGATGTTGTGTCTAATGAAACTGGCTTGAACTGCTTTCAGCCCTAACGGTATATTCCACCACCCATAGGTGTATAATGTATCGCAAACGTGATCAGCCGCGGATACATTGCTCGGCCATGCTGAAACAAATAAAAAGTGTTAAAGAAAAACATATACCATATTTCAATATTTTAATAAAGGATTAAAATAATAAAAATCTGTGATTTATCCCTTTATTTGTAGTATATATGGTGTGAGGAATAAGAGCAGGAGGAGGTGGATGAATTGCATGATTTTTTAGGTCTTCGTCTGGCAGACATTTTTCTACCAGTCGATAGTGTGGCCGCCTGCGTTTGACGCTTTGCAGTGATATCACGGTGACACTCTAGTTTGAAATACACATAGCTTAAGCATGCCCTTTGCTCTCTCTCCTGTCAGCACCTGGAGGGGAAGGGTGAACCCCCAGCCAGTTCTGCCTGCTTGAATTCTCCTCTCAGAGCGGGTAGTTGCTTGTTCGTCGTCAGAATTTCCTGCAAGTTACAAACAGAAAATACTCCCTTCAATCAATTATAAATGGTGAGTACTTGTTATTTTAAGAGAGAGAGAGACTTCGTGCAAGTGCGCAATTTTCGTTGCCCAGTTAAAATGCGTTGCTCACTTGGAAAAACTTGGCCATTAACGCTAGTGGGCAACCACTAAAGTTAATGGCCAATTGTTGAGGAGGTGGGGGGGGGGGGGAGGGGGAGAGTTGGGGGCGATCGGAGTATATATAAACGGAAGTTTGAGCAGAGGACAGCCATTCTCATGCGTCCAGACTTTGTTCAGTCAAGACCTCGTCCTCGTTGTGCATAGCAACAACAGACTACAGTATTGTTCGTGGAGTTACCTTGGTGTACCGAGGCCTCTTACCGGCAGTACTCTGTTGTTTCTCTGCCTTGGTAAAGTAATATTGTAAAGTAAATTTGCAGCGTTTTGCTGCACTGCTGTGTACACCTTCAGTGATTTGTTTTTTGCTGGAGGACAACCAGTAGTTTATGGTAGATAGTAGTTAGTTGTTCCCTACACCAGACCCGCAGCACTCACTGCCTCAGGGGAAACCCTGTGGTAGGGGGGCCCAGTAGTCTGGTGCGTCATTTGGGCACCTCTTTTTCTTAAACTACTTTTTCTTCTATATTTTCCGTGCGACCTCCTGGGCCTACGGTTGTCTCTTGGCTGAGCAACGGTATTCGCTTGGGAGGTGGGTTCCTACTACACCACCCCTCGCATTAGGCAGGTTCGGTGGTGGGGAAGTTCCTTCCGCACAAACTCCGATCCCCTAGCTGGTACTGGAGAACGCCGCCAGGCTACCACTAGGGGGGGGCGAGTAAAGGTAACTTTTATTCCCTAAATTATTGTCCATTTTGGGGGTTGATACAATAGTTCAGGGAGGTAGGTGAGTGTGCGAGGAGAGGGGTCGGACGTAGTCCGATGCCCCGGATGGATGACTCCCCGACTAGCCTCCCTCCTCCTCAAGGAGGGAGGGTAACGACCAAGGACCAAACTAGGACAACGGCAGACAATAATGGAACCCCTACGGCAGACAGACAAAGACAATCTGATGTTAAAATTCCTCCTATGAATGCTCGCTATGTAAATATTAGATGTGTTGATGAGGGTCAGTCTCTCAAGAATTTTAACCCCTTTATCGTCAAAAAGGTCCTTGATGGTCAAGTGGGTGGCAGTCTTGCTGCTGCTAACAAGTTGCGTGATGGTAGTATCCTGGTAAAAGTACTGATGGCATCCCAGGTTAAGGATCTCCTTAAACTGACGCAAATTCATAACTTTAAGGTGAAAGCCACCATTCCAGTGGGGCCGAATACCTGTAAGGGCGTCATTTTCCATAGGGATTTGGCCGCTCTGGATGAGGCTGAAATTTTGGAAGGAATGAAGGACCAAGGCGTTGTTGATGTACAAAGTATGACCAGGATGAGAGAGAACAAGAGAGAGAAATTTGGCTTGTGTTTCCTGACTTTTGCTTCAGCCCAGATTCCGGAAACTGTAAAGATTGGATACGAAATAGTTCACGTTAGACCATACATTCAGAAACCGATGCGTTGTTTCCGTTGCCAGAAATTCGGACACACAGCATTGAGGTGCTTTAATAAAGATTCATTCACTTGTGGTAAATGTGCAGGTAGACACGAGACTGAGTTGTGTTCAGAGACAGTCTTCAGGTGTGCTAATTGTGGCGGCCCCCACCAGGCAAGTGCAGGTGACTGCAGGAGCCTTAAAGTGGAGACTGAAGCAATGGCATACATGAGGGCTCATGATGTTAGTTATGGTGAGGCAAAGAGGAAGGTGGAGGGGGTTAACCAAACTCCCACAGTTTCCTATGCTGCAGCTATAACTGGCACCACTGCTCCTGTAACTACAACAAATGTTAACGTGGCTATCCAAGCTAAAGATAACGAAATTAAAGACTTGAAGGATACTGTAAACAAATTAACGTTGCTAGTAGAAAGTTTGACAAAGAAATTAGAAGTTGTTGAATCAACCCAGCAAAAGAAGCACCACAAAGCTGATGATACCGTATCAGCTTCAAAATCTCATGTTCTCGCTCAGGTGACTCCCATGAAGCCTACATCCGGGAGTCGTCCGGTTCGTCGCGAGACGAGCCGTTCGAGGACTGGCTCTGTACCTCGTGGAGAGGAACAGGCGATGGAGACTACCGTCGCGAAACCTGCCCGCGGGAGGTCCCCGGGAAGTGCAGGGGAGGAAGAGGGTCTTCCCTCCCAGCACAAAAAGGTTCGGCCAGACGAACAAGGCTCCAAGAAACCCCATAAACAGCGATAATCTTCGCGCTAACCATACTCCAATGGAACTGTCGAAGTCTTAGAGCTAGATTAAACGAACTTAAACTTTTGGCTTGTTCTTACGCTGCCGATATTATTGCCCTTCAGGAAACTCATCTGAACGACCAAGTCGAAGACGAGGTTGTTCAGCTTCGGAACTACAAGTTAATTAGGAGGGACCGTGGGGGGAGGGGTGGAGGTGGAGTGGCAATCTACATCCGCCATAACCTCCCTTTCACTGATGTGCCCTGTAATTTTCCTCTGGAAAGTGTCGCTTGCAGAGTAAAGTTCGGTGGCACCTACCTGACTATCTGTTCTGTCTACTGTCCTCCTGATACAGTAACTTATGATGATGTTTTTGATCTACAGGACAGTCTGCCCTGTAGAAAATTAATTGTAGGTGATTTTAATGCTCATCATACGTTATGGGGTTCCCTGCAGGATGACAGAAAGGGGGAACAGATGGCTAGGCTAATCAGTGATTCCAATTTGGTTCTTCTGAACGACGGTAGTCCGACGAGAGTTGATGATAATACTGGTAATTTTAGCGTTCTTGACCTATCTCTGGTCTCCCCATCAATTGCAGCCTCTTGCCAGTGGCTACCCATTGATGACTCATTGGGAAGTGACCATTTTCCTATTGTGATTAAATTTAAAAGCGACACTATTAAAGAGCCTTCAGCACCTAAATTTAACGTAAAAAAAGCAGACTGGGTGTCCTTCACAAAGGGTGTCAATATTGAAATTGTTGGAGAAACCATTGATGATAAAGTAAATAATATTCAAGATAATATCCTCAAAGCCGCAATGGCAACAATTCCTAAGACTTCGGTAGATAGCGCAAAGCATAGAGTTCCATGGTGGACGCCAGATTGCCGCAGGGTACTGTGTGAGAGGAATAGAGCCTACAGGCTTTTCAAAAATCGCATTAGTGATGAGAACTTTCGCAAGTATAAACTTGCGAGAGCTAGGGCTCGTCGAACCATCAGACAAGCCAAACGAGACTCCTGGCGATGCTTTGTCTCTAGCATAAACAGTGAAACATCAATTTCCCAAGTCTGGTCCACTGTAAGAAAATTAAATAAGAAAAAAATCTCTAATAAAATTACCAACATCACTTTTAATAACATCAATTATGACGAACCTAGAGACATTGCTAACGCCCTCGCCAGGCAGTTCTCTTTTGCTAGCAGCTCTGAAAATTACCATCCAGCTTTCCTGCCCATCAAGGAAGCATCAGAGCTGCAGCATATTGACTTTGCCACAGGAGATGAATTAGATTACAACAGTGATCTAACAATGCAAGAGCTTGTCCAAGCCCTAGGAGCCTGTAGTGGGACATCCCCAGGACCCGATGAGATTCGGTATGAGATGATAAAGCATCTTGATCATGATTCCATGGTCAAGATGTTGCAAGTGTTTAACGAGATTTGGAGGGGTCACACCTTTCCAAACTCGTGGCACTTTGCACATGTCATTCCCATACCGAAAGGAGGGGGGGACCCCAGATCGACTTCATCGTATCGCCCTATTGCGCTCACAAGTTGCTTATGCAAGGTCATGGAACGAATTGTTAATCGTAGGCTATTGCATTTTTTAAATTCCAGGAATTTGCTGGTTGACGAGCAGTGTGGCTTCCGTAAAGGTCGCCAGACGCTCGATCAGCTAGTAAACCTGGAAGTTCAAATTCAAGAGGCATTTGCCAAAAAACAATTTTTGATTGCAGTATTTTTAGACATTGAAAAAGCCTACGACATGACTTGGCGACATGGCCTCCTCAGGAAACTATATGCGATGGGATTACGCGGTAACCTGCCCTTTTTTGTTAAGAATTTCATTTCTGACAGAACTTTCTCTGTCAAGCTTTTTTCGGACACAGTCACTTTCTCGGACATATTTGTCCAGGCAAATGGGGTGCCCCAGGGGAGTGTTCTGTCTCCGACCTTATTTCTATGTATGATCAATGACATTCTACCAGCTCCTCCTCGAAATCTTAAATACTCACTGTACGCCGACGACTGTGCGATATGGCACTCCAGCTGTAATGCAGAGTTTTCGGCAACTCGGATCCAATTGGCACTGGATTTGATTCACAATTGGGGCCTCCAGTGGGGTTTTAAGTTTTCAGTAAGAAAGAGTGTAGGGGTTATTTTCACTCATAGGAAGAAGCCAGACGTCAGGCTGACTATGGGTGTCAACCCCCTACCTATTCAAAATTCTACTAAATTTCTTGGACTGCATTTTGACAGTCGACTGACATGGCGAGTCCATGTCAGTCAGTTAAAAATTAAATGTTTAAAAGCACTCAATTCGCTGAAGTGCATTTCTGGTACTCAATGGGGAGCAGATAGGAAGTCATTGCTAATGCTATATAAATCCCTGATTAGATCTAGAGTAGATTATGGGTCAATAGTGTATGGTTCGGCATCTGAGTCTGTGTTGAAAGGTTTGGATGTTGTGCAGAATGCGTGTTTGCGTGTGTGTCTTGGAGCCCTACGTTGCACTCGAATCGAGCGTCTAGAGGTGGAGTCACAAGTGCCTCCCCTCCGATTGAGACGAGATCAACTACTATTAGTATATTGTGCTAAAAAATCCAGGGTGCCGAGTCATCTTCCCGGGAATGCCTTGCTACGGCAACAGCACCCGGGGGGCCATGGCGCTAGGCCCCTGGCAGAGGGACCGAGTCGTCCGTCCGGGAACCCCTGCGCCCCAGGGGGCACTGGCGTGAGGCCAATGGGGACCAGGCCCCAAGTTCAGGTACCCGGGGAGCCGAGTCATCCTCCCGGTAATGCCTTGGTGAGGCATTTGCAGCCGGGGGGCCATGGCGATAGGCCCCCGGAAGGGCCGAGTTATCCGCCTGGGCGTCGCACGGCCCCGGAGGGCACTGGCGTGAGGTCCCTCAGAGCAAGACTCCACGACCTCGTAGAGTGTGTCGGTATAGAATTATCAACAATCGATTCCCTGGTTTTAGTAAATATTGCACCCTGGGTAACACCCCCCTTCACTATAGTGGATTCCTGGCTACCAGGGGTTAAATCCCGGGTGCCGGAGGTGGAGGTACACCAGAGGTTTCGTGAGATAATTGTTCAACATCTTTCATATTTCCATCTGTATACCGACGGTTCCAAGACGAATGAATGTGTGGGTGCAGGTGTATGGTCGACTGAATGTCAGTTAAGATTCAGACTGCCGATTCATACATCTATTTTTATTGCTGAACTTTTTGCTATTAATAAAGCTTTGGATTTTGCCCTATCGACGACCCACGATAGGATAGTTATTTTTACAGATTCATTAAGTTCACTTCAAGCTATTAAATCCTTAAATACAACTAACAACGAAATACAGGGTAATATCATTAGTAAGCTGTTTTGTGCCAATAAATCAATCAAGCTAATATGGGTACCTTCACATTATGGTATCTATGGCAATGAACAGGCTGATATACTAGCCGGGTCAACTGTTGATCTGGACATTAGCATAGTCCGTACGGATCTCAGGTGTTTTGTTTCCCTCATTAAGTCTCGAATTCATCTCCTGTGGCAAAGGCAGTGGACCGGATTAGACATCAGGAATAAAGTCAAAACAGTTATTGAACCCTGGGCTACGTCATCATGGCGTAGTCGCAGGGACGAGGTGGTGTTGGCCCGTCTAAGGGTTAACGCCACATGGGTAACACACCTCGAACCTTATGTTGATAGAAATTTTCCTCCCATGTGCCTAGCATGCACAACAGTAATGTCAATAGCCCATCTGCTAATTTTTTGCACAGAATACGAAAATCAACGTAGCAAAATTAAAAAATATTTCCAACTTAAAAAAATAGCTTTCACTATCAACAACTTACTAGCAGATGACAAGAATATTATAAACAAATTAATGAGTTTTCTGAGGGAGACAAAACTTTATGACCTTATATAGATTGATATAATAAAATGGATCCAATGGCTTAATGATCTTTGGCTATATGCCTCTGGTCGATAGCCAAGAAATCCAACAAGCAAGCAGAGGACAGCCATTCTCATGCGTCCAGACTTTGTTCAGTCCAGACCTCGTCCTCTCTGTGCACAGCAACAACAGACACCAGTATTGTTCGTGGAGTTACCTTGGTGTACCGAGGCCTCTTACCGGCAGTACTCTGTTGTTTCTTTGCCTTGGTAAAGTAATTAAGTAAAGTAAATTTGCAGCGTTTTGCTGCACTGCTGTGTACACCTTCAGTGATTTGTTTTTTGCTGGAGGACAACCAGTAGTATATGGTAGATAGTAGTTAGTTGTTCCCCACACCAGACCCGCAGCACTCACTGCCTCAGGGGAAACCCTGTGGTAGGGGGGCCCAGTAGTCTGGTGCGTCATTTGGGCACCTCTTTTTCTTAAACTACTTTTTCTTCCACTATTTCCGTGCGACCTCCTGGGCCTACGGTTGTCTCTTGGCTGAGCAACGGTATTCGCTTGGGAGGTGGGTTCCTACTACACCACCCCTCGCATTAGGCAGGTTCGGTGGTGGGGAAGTTCCTTCCGCACAAACTCCGATCCCCTAGCTGGTACTGGAGAACGCCGCCAGGCTACCACTAGGGGGGGGCGAGTAAAGGTAACTTTTATTCCCTAAATTATTGTCCATTTTTGGGGGTTGATACAATAGTTCAGGGAGGTAGGTGAGTGTGCGAGGAGAGGGGTCGGACGTAGTCCGATGCCCCGGATGGATGACTCCCCGACTAGCCTCCCTCCTCCTCAAGGAGGGAGGTTAACGACCAAGGACCAAACTAGGACAATGGCTGACAATAATGGAACCCCTACGGCAGACAGACAACGACAAACTGATGTTAAAATTCCTCCTATGAATGCTCGCTATGTAAATATTAGATGTGTAGATGAGGGTCAGTCTCTCAAAAACTTTAACCCCTTTATCGTCAAAAAGGTCCTTGATGGTCAAGTGGGTGGCAGTCTTGCTGCTGCTAACAAGTTGCGTGATGGTAGTATCCTGGTAAAAGTACTGATGGCATCCCAGGTTAAGGATCTCCTTAAACTGACGCAAATTCATAACTTTAAGGTGAAAGCCACCATTCCAGTGGGGCCGAATACCTGTAAGGGCGTCATTTTCCATAGGGATTTGGCCGCTCTGGATGAGGCTGAAATTTTGGAAGGAATGAAGGACCAAGGCGTTGTTGATGTTCAAAGTATGACCAGGATGAGAGAGAACAAGAGAGAGAAATTTGGCTTGTGTTTCCTGACTTTTGCTTCAGCCCAGATTCCGGAAACTGTAAAGATTGGATATGAAATTGTTCACGTTAGACCATACATTCAGAAACCGATGCGTTGTTTCCGTTGCCAGAAATTCGGACACACAGCATTGAGGTGCTTCAATAAAGATTCATTCACTTGTGGTAAATGTGCAGGTAGACACGAGACTGAGTTGTGTTCAGAGACAGTCTTCAGGTGTGCTAATTGTGGCGGCCCCCACCAGGCAAGTGCAGGTGACTGCAGGAGCCTTAAAGTGGAGACTGAAGCAATGGCATACATGAGGGCTCATGATGTTAGTTATGGTGAGGCAAAGAGGAAGGTGGAGGGGGTTAACCAAACTCCCACAGTTTCCTATGCTGCAGCTATAACTGGCACCACTGCTCCTGTAACTACAACAAATGTTAACGTGGCTATCCAAGCTAAAGATAATGAAATTAAAGACTTGAAGGATACTGTAAACAAATTAACGTTGCTAGTAGAAAGTTTGACAAAGAAATTAGAAGTTGTTGAATCAACCCAGCAAAAGAAGCACCACAAAGCTGATGATACCGTATCAGCTTCAAAATCTCATGTTCTCGCTCAGGTGACTCCCATGAAGCCTACATCCGGGAGTCGTCCGGTTCGTCGCGAGACGAGCCGTTCGAGGACTGGCTCTGTACCTCATGGAGAGGAACAGGCGATGGAGACTACCGTCGCGAAACCTGCCCGATGGAGGTCCCCGGGAAGTGCAGAGGAGGAAGAGGGTCTTCCCTCCCAGCACAAAAAGGTTCGGCCAGACGAACAAGGCTCCAAGAAACCCCATAAACAGCGATAATCTTCGCGCTAACCATACTCCAATGGAACTGTCGAAGTCTTAGAGCTAGATTAAATGAACTTAAACTTTTGGCTTGTTCTTACGCTGCCGATATTATTGCCCTTCAGGAAACTCATCTGAACGACCAAGTCGAAGACGAGGTTGTTCAGCTTCGGAACTACAAGTTAATTAGGAGGGACCGTGGGGGGAGGGGTGGAGGTGGAGTGGCAATCTACATCCGCCATAACCTCCCTTTCACTGATGTGCCCTGTAATTTTCCTCTGGAAAGTGTCGCTTGCAGAGTAAAATTCGGTGGCACCTACCTGACTATCTGTTCTGTCTACTGTCCTCCTGATACAGTAACTTATGATGATGTTTTTGATCTACAGGACAGTCTGCCCTGTAGAAAATTAATTGTAGGTGATTTTAATGCTCATCATACGTTATGGGGTTCCCTGCAGGATGACAGAAAGGGGGAGCAGATGTCTAGGCTAATCAGTGATTCCAATTTGGTTCTTCTGAACGACGGTAGTCCGACGAGAGTTGATGATAATACTGGTAATTTTAGCGTTCTTGACCTATCTCTGGTCTCCCCATCCATTGCAGCCTCTTGCCAGTGGCTACCCATTGATGACTCATTGGGAAGTGACCATTTTCCTATTGTGATTAAATTTAAAAGCGACACTATTAAAGAGCCTTCAGCACCTAAATTTAACGTAAAAAAAGCAGACTGGGTGTCCTTCACAAAGGGTGTCAATATTGAAATTGTTGGAGAAACCATTGATGATAAAGTAAATAATATTCAAGATAATATCCTCAAAGCCGCAATGGCAACAATTCCTAAGACTTCGGTAGATAGCGCAAAGCATAGAGTTCCATGGTGGACGCCAGATTGCCGCAGGGTACTGTGTGAGAGGAATAGAGCCTACAGGCTTTTCAAAAATCGCATTAGTGATGAGAACTTTCGCAAGTATAAACTTGCGAGAGCTAGGGCTCGTCGAACCATCAGACAAGCCAAACGAGACTCCTGGCGATGCTTTGTCTCTAGTATCAATAGTGAAACATCAATTTCCCAAGTCTGGTCCACTGTAAGAAAATTGAATAAGAAAAAAATATCTAATAAAACTACCAACATCACTTTTAATAACATCAATTATGACGAACCTAGAGACATTGCTAACGCCCTCGCCAGGCAGTTCTCTTTTGCTAGCAGCTCTGAAAATTACCATCCAGCTTTCCTGCCCATCAAGGAAGCATCAGAGCTGCAGCATATTGACTTTGCCACAGGAGATGAATTAGATTACAACAGTGATCTAACAATGCAAGAGCTTGTCCAAGCCCTAGGAGCCTGTAGTGGGACATCCCCAGGACCCGATGAGATTCGGTATGAGATGATAAAGCATCTTGATCATGATTCCATGGTCTAGATGTTGCAAGTGTTTAACGAGATTTGGAGGGGTCACACCTTTCCAAACTCGTGGCACTTTGCACATGTCATTCCCATACCGAAAGGAGGGGGGGACCCCAGATCGACTTCATCGTATCGCCCTATTGCGCTCACAAGTTGCTTATGCAAGGTCATGGAACGAATTGTTAATCGTAGGCTATTGCATTTTTTAAATTCCAGGAATTTGCTGGTTGACGAGCAGTGTGGCTTCCGTAAAGGTCGCCAGACGCTCGATCAGCTAGTAAACCTGGAAGTTCAAATTCAAGAGGCATTTGCCAAAAAACAATTTTTGATTGCAGTATTTTTAGACATTGAAAAAGCCTACGACATGACTTGGCGACATGGCCTCCTCAGGAAACTATATGCGATGGGATTACCCGGTAACCTGCCCTTTTTTGTTAAGAATTTCATTTCTGACAGAACTTTCTCTGTCAAGCTTTTTTCGGACACAGTCACTTTCTCGGACATATTTGTCCAGGCAAATGGGGTGCCCCAGGGGAGTGTTCTGTCTCCGACCTTATTTCTATGTATGATCAATGACATTCTACCAGCTCCTCCTCGAAATCTTAAATACTCACTGTACGCCGACGACTGTGCGATATGGCACTCCAGCTGTAATGCAGAGTTTTCGGCAACTCGGATCCAATTGGCACTGGATTTGATTCACAATTGGGGCCTCCAGTGGGGTTTTAAGTTTTCAGTAAGAAAGAGTGTAGGGGTTATTTTCACTCATAGGAAGAAGCCAGACGTCAGGCTAACTATGGGTGTCAACCCCCTACCTATTCAAAATTCGACTAAATTTCTTGGACTGCATTTTGACAGTCGACTGACATGGCGAGTCCATGTCAGTCAGTTAAAAATTAAATGTTTAAAAGCACTCAATTTGCTGAAGTGCATTTCTGGTACTCAATGGGGAGCAGATATGAAGTCATTGCTAATGCTGTATAAATCCCTGATTAGATCTAGAGTAGATTATGGGTCAATAGTGTATGGTTCGGCATCTGAGTCTGTGTTGAAAGGTTTGGATGTTGTGCAGAATGCGTGTTTGCGTGTGTGTCTTGGAGCCCTACGTTGCACTCGAATCGAGCGTCTAGAGGTGGAGTCACAAGTGCCTCCCCTCCGATTGAGACGAGATCAACTACTATTAGTATACTGTGCTAAGAAATCCAGGGTGCCGAGTCATCTTCCCGGGAATGCCTTGCTACGGCAACAGCACCCGGGGGGCCATGGCGCTAGGCCCCTGGCAGAGGGACCGAGTCGTCCGTCCGGGAACCCCTGCGCCCCAGGGGGCACTGGCGTGAGGCCAATGGGGACCAGGCCCCAAGTTCAGGTACCCGGGGAGCCGAGTCATCCTCCCGGTAATGCCTTGGTGAGGCATTTGCAGCCGGGGGGCCATGGCGATAGGCCCCCGGAAGGGCCGAGTTATCCGCCTGGGCGTCGCACGGCCCCGGAGGGCACTGGCGTGAGGTCCCTCAGAGCAAGACTCCACGACCTCGTAGAGTGTGTCGGTATAGAATTATCAACAATCGATTCCCTGGTTTTAGTAAATATTGCACCCTGGGTAACACCCCCCTTCACTATTGTGGATTCCTGGCTGCCAGGGGTTAAATCCCGGGTGCCGGAGGTGGAGGTACACCAGAGGTTTCGTGAGATAATTGTTCAACATCTTTCCTATTTCCATCTGTATACCGACGGTTCCAAGACGGATGAATGTGTGGGTGCAGGTGTATGGTCGACTGAATGTCAGTTAAGATTCAGACTGCCGATTCATACATCTATTTTTATTGCTGAACTTTTTGCTATTAATAAAGCTTTGGATTTTGCCCTATCGACGACCCACGATAGGATAGTTATTTTTACAGATTCATTAAGTTCACTTCAAGCTATTAAATCCTTAAATACAACTAACAACGAAATACAGGGTAATATCATTAGTAAGCTGTTTTGTGCCAATAAATCAATCAAGCTAATATGGGTACCTTCACATTATGGTATCTATGGCAATGAACAGGCTGATATACTAGCCGGGTCAACTGTTGATCTGGACATTAGCATAGTCCGTACGGATCTCAGGTGTTTTGTTTCACTCATTAAGTCTCGAATTCATCTCCTGTGGCAAAGGCAGTGGACCAGATTAAACATCAACAATAAAGTAAGAAAAATTATTGAACCCTGGGCTACGTCATCATGGCGTAGTCGCAGGGACGAGGTGGTGTTGGCTCGTCTTAGGGTCAATGCCACATGGTTCACCCACCTCGAACCCTATGTCAATAGACAATTTCCCCCCGAGTGCCAAGTATGTAACTCTATAATGTCCATCAGTCACTCAATAATGTTTTGTACAAAATTTGAACATCAAAGAAGAAAAATAAAACAATATTTTCAAGTAAAGAAAATGGCTTTCACCATAGAAAATATTCTGTCAGATGACAAGAATATTATAAACAAACTAATGAGTTTTCTGAGGGAGACAAAACTTTATGACCTTATATAGATTGATATAATAAAATGGATCCAATGGCTTAATGATCTTTGGCTATATGCCTCTGGTCGATAGCCAAGAAATCCAACAAGCAAATCCAACAACAAGCAGAGGACAGCCATTCTCATGCGTCCAGACTTTGTTCAGTCCAGACCTCGTCCTCTCTGTGCACAGCAACAACAGACACCAGTATTGTTCGTGGAGTTACCTTGGTGTACCGAGGCCTCTTACCGGCAGTACTCTGTTGTTTCTTTGCCTTGGTAAAGTAATTAAGTAAAGTAAATTTGCAGCGTTTTGCTGCACTGCTGTGTACACCTTCAGTGATTTGTTTTTTGCTGGAGGACAACCAGTAGTATATGGTAGATAGTAGTTAGTTGTTCCCCACACCAGACCCGCAGCACTCACTGCCTCAGGGGAAACCCTGTGGTAGGGGGGCCCAGTAGTCTGGTGCGTCATTTGGGCACCTCTTTTTCTTAAACTACTTTTTCTTCCACTATTTCCGTGCGACCTCCTGGGCCTACGGTTGTCTCTTGGCTGAGCAACGGTATTCGCTTGGGAGGTGGGTTCCTACTACACCACCCCTCGCATTAGGCAGGTTCGGTGGTGGGGAAGTTCCTTCCGCACAAACTCCGATCCCCTAGCTGGTACTGGAGAACGCCGCCAGGCTACCACTAGGGGGGGGCGAGTAAAGGTAACTTTTATTCCCTAAATTATTGTCCATTTTTGGGGGTTGATACAATAGTTCAGGGAGGTAGGTGAGTGTGCGAGGAGAGGGGTCGGACGTAGTCCGATGCCCCGGATGGATGACTCCCCGACTAGCCTCCCTCCTCCTCAAGGAGGGAGGTTAACGACCAAGGACCAAACTAGGACAATGGCTGACAATAATGGAACCCCTACGGCAGACAGACAACGACAAACTGATGTTAAAATTCCTCCTATGAATGCTCGCTATGTAAATATTAGATGTGTAGATGAGGGTCAGTCTCTCAAAAACTTTAACCCCTTTATCGTCAAAAAGGTCCTTGATGGTCAAGTGGGTGGCAGTCTTGCTGCTGCTAACAAGTTGCGTGATGGTAGTATCCTGGTAAAAGTACTGATGGCATCCCAGGTTAAGGATCTCCTTAAACTGACGCAAATTCATAACTTTAAGGTGAAAGCCACCATTCCAGTGGGGCCGAATACCTGTAAGGGCGTCATTTTCCATAGGGATTTGGCCGCTCTGGATGAGGCTGAAATTTTGGAAGGAATGAAGGACCAAGGCGTTGTTGATGTTCAAAGTATGACCAGGATGAGAGAGAACAAGAGAGAGAAATTTGGCTTGTGTTTCCTGACTTTTGCTTCAGCCCAGATTCCGGAAACTGTAAAGATTGGATATGAAATTGTTCACGTTAGACCATACATTCAGAAACCGATGCGTTGTTTCCGCTGCCAGAAATTCGGACACACAGCATTGAGGTGCTTTAATAAAGATTCATTCACTTGTGGTAAATGTGCAGGTAGACACGAGACTGAGTTGTGTTCAGAGACAGTCTTCAGGTGTGCTAATTGTGGCGGCCCCCACCAGGCAAGTGCAGGTGACTGCAGGAGCCTTAAAGTGGAGACTGAAGCAATGGCATACATGAGGGCTCATGATGTTAGTTATGGTGAGGCAAAGAGGAAGGTGGAGGGGGTTAACCAAACTCCCACAGTTTCCTATGCTGCAGCTATAACTGGCAACACTGCTCCTGTAACTACAACAAATGTTAACGTGGCTATCCAAGCTAAAGATAATGAAATTAAAGACTTGAAGGATACTGTAAACAAATTAACGCTGCTAGTAGAAAGTTTGACAAAGAAATTAGAAGTTGTTGAATCAACCCAACAAAAGAAGCACCACAAAGCTGATGATACCGTATCAGCTTCAAAATCTCATGTTCTCGCTCAGGTGACTCCCATGAAGCCTACATCCGGGAGTCGTCCGGTTCGTCGCGAGACGAGCCGTTCGAGGACTGGCTCTGTACCTCATGGAGAGGAACAGGCGATGGAGACTACCGTCGCGAAACCTGCCCGCGGGAGGTCCCCGGGAAGTGCAGAGGAGGAAGAGGGTCTTCCCTCCCAGCACAAAAAGGTTCGGCCAGACGAACAAGGCTCCAAGAAACCCCATAAACAGCGATAATCTTCGCGCTAACCATACTCCAATGGAACTGTCGAAGTCTTAGAGCTAGATTAAATGAACTTAAACTTTTGGCTTGTTCTTACGCTGCCGATATTATTGCCCTTCAGGAAACTCATCTGAACGACCAAGTCGAAGACGAGGTTGTTCAGCTTCGGAACTACAAGTTAATTAAGAGGGACCGTGGGGGGAGGGGTGGAGGTGGAGTGGCAATCTACATCCGCCATAACCTCCCTTTCACTGATGTGCCCTGTAATTTTCCTCTGGAAAGTGTCGCTTGCAGAGTAAAATTCGGTGGCACCTACCTGACTATCTGTTCTGTCTACTGTCCTCCTGATACAGTAACTTATGATGATGTTTTTGATCTACAGGACAGTCTGCCCTGTAGAAAATTAATTGTAGGTGATTTTAATGCTCATCATACGTTATGGGGTTCCCTGCAGGATGACAGAAAGGGGGAACAGATGGCTAGGCTAATCAGTGATTCCAATTTGGTTCTTCTGAACGACGGTAGTCCGACGAGAGTTGATGATAATACTGGTAATTTTAGCGTCCTTGACCTATCTCTGGTCTCCCCATCCATTGCAGCCTCTTGCCAGTGGCTACCCATTGATGACTCATTGGGAAGCGACCATTTTCCTATTGTGATTAAATTTAAAAGCGACACTATTAAAGAGCCTTCAGCACCTAAATTTAACGTAAAAAAAGCAGACTGGGTGTCCTTCACAAAGGGTGTCAATATTGAAATTGTTGGAGAAACCATTGATGATAAAGTAAATAATATTCAAGATAATATCCTCAAAGCCGCAATGGCAACAATTCCTAAGACTTCGGTAGATAGCGCAAAGCATAGAGTTCCATGGTGGACGCCAGATTGCCGCAGGGTACTGTGTGAGAGGAATAGAGCCTACAGGCTTTTCAAAAATCGCATTAGTGATGAGAACTTTCGCAAGTATAAACTTGCGAGAGCTAGGGCTCGTCGAACCATCAGACAAGCCAAACGAGACTCCTGGCGATGCTTTGTCTCTAGTATTACCAGTGAAACATCAATTTCCCAAGTCTGGTCCACTGTAAGAAAATTAAATAAGAAAAAAATATCTAATAAAATTACCAACATCACTTTTAATAACATCAATTATGACGAACCTAGAGACATTGCTAACGCCCTCGCCAGGCAGTTCTCTTTTGCTAGCAGCTCTGAAAATTACCATCCAGCTTTCCTGCCCATCAAGGAAGCATCAGAGCTGCAGCATATTGACTTTGCCACAGGAGATGAATTAGATTACAACAGTGATCTAACAATGCAAGAGCTTGTCCAAGCCCTAGGAGCCTGTAGTGGGACATCCCCAGGACCCGATGAGATTCGGTATGAGATGATAAAGCATCTTGATCATGATTCCATGGTCAAGATGTTGCAAGTGTTTAACGAGATTTGGAGGGGTCACACCTTTCCAAACTCGTGGCACTTTGCACATGTCATTCCCATACCGAAAGGAGGGGGGGACCCCAGATCGACTTCATCGTATCGCCCTATTGCGCTCACAAGTTGCTTATGCAAGGTCATGGAACGAATTGTTAATCGTAGGCTATTGCATTTTTTAAATTCCAGGAATTTGCTGGTTGACGAGCAGTGTGGCTTCCGTAAAGGTCGCCAGACGCTCGATCAGCTAGTAAACCTGGAAGTTCAAATTCAAGAGGCATTTGCCAAAAAACAATTTTTGATTGCAGTATTTTTAGACATTGAAAAAGCCTACGACATGACTTGGCGACATGGCCTCCTCAGGAAACTATATGCGATGGGATTACGCGGTAACCTGCCCTTTTTTGTTAAGAATTTCATTTCTGACAGAACTTTCTCTGTCAAGCTTTTTTCGGACACAGTCACTTTCTCGGACATATTTGTCCAGGCAAATGGGGTGCCCCAGGGGAGTGTTCTGTCTCCGACCTTATTTCTATGTATGATCAATGACATTCTACCAGCTCCTCCTCGAAATCTTAAATACTCACTGTACGCCGACGACTGTGCGATATGGCACTCCAGCTGTAATGCAGAGTTTTCGGCAACTCGGATCCAATTGGCACTGGATTTGATTCACAATTGGGGCCTCCAGTGGGGTTTTAAGTTTTCAGTAAGAAAGAGTGTAGGGGTTATTTTCACTCATAGGAAGAAGCCAGACGTCAGGCTGACTATGGGTGTCAACCCCCTACCTATTCAAAATTCTACTAAATTTCTTGGACTGCATTTTGACAGTCGACTGACATGGCGAGTCCATGTCAGTCAGTTAAAAATTAAATGTTTAAAAGCACTCAATTTGCTGAAGTGCATTTCTGGTACTCAATGGGGAGCAGATAGGAAGTCATTGCTAATGCTATATAAATCCCTGATTAGATCTAGAGTAGATTATGGGTCAATAGTGTATGGTTCGGCATCTGAGTCTGTGTTGAAAGGTTTGGATGTTGTGCAGAATGCGTGTTTGCGTGTGTGTCTTGGAGCCCTACGTTGCACTCGAATCGAGCGTCTAGAGGTGGAGTCACAAGTGCCTCCCCTCCGATTGAGACGAGATCAACTACTATTAGTATACTGTGCTAAGAAATCCAGGGTGCCGAGTCATCTTCCCGGGAATGCCTTGCTACGGCAACAGCACCCGGGGGGCCATGGCGCTAGGCCCCTGGCAGAGGGACCGAGTCGTCCGTCCGGGAACCCCTGCGCCCCAGGGGGCACTGGCGTGAGGCCAATGGGGACCAGGCCCCAAGTTCAGGTACCCGGGGAGCCGAGTCATCCTCCCGGTAATGCCTTGGTGAGGCATTTGCAGCCGGGGGGCCATGGCGATAGGCCCCCGGAAGGGCCGAGTTATCCGCCTGGGCGTCGCACGGCCCCGGAGGGCACTGGCGTGAGGTCCCTCAGAGCAAGACTCCACGACCTCGTAGAGTGTGTCGGTATAGAATTATCAACAATCGATTCCCTGGTTTTAGTAAATATTGCACCCTGGGTAACACCCCCCTTCACTATTGTGGATTCCTGGCTGCCAGGGGTTAAATCCCGGGTGCCGGAGGTGGAGGTACACCAGAGGTTTCGTGAGATAATTGTTCAACATCTTTCATATTTCCATCTGTATACCGACGGTTCCAAGACGGATGAATGTGTTGGTGCAGGTGTATGGTCGACTGAATGTCAGTTAAGATTCAGACTGCCGATTCATACATCTATTTTTCTTGCTGAACTTTTTGCTATTAATAAAGCTTTGGATTTTGCCCTATCGACGACCCACGATAGGATAGTTATTTTTACAGATTCATTAAGTTCACTTCAAGCTATTAAATCCTTAAATACAACTAACAACGAAATACAGGGTAATATCATTAGTAAGCTGTTTTGTGCCAATAAATCAATCAAGCTAATATGGGTACCTTCACATTATGGTATCTATGGCAATGAACAGGCTGATATACTAGCCGGGTCAACTGTTGATCTGGACATTAGCATAGTCCGTACGGATCTCAGGTGTTTTGTTTCCCTCATTAAGTCTCGAATTCATCTCCTGTGGCAAAGGCAGTGGACCAGATTAAACATCAGTAATAAAGTAAAAACACTTATCGAACCCTGGGCTACGTCATCATGGCGTAGTCGCAGGGACGAGGTGGTGTTGGCCCGTCTTAGGGTCAATGCCACATGGGTAACACACCTTGAACCCTATGTAAATAGACAATTCCCACCTCAATGTATAGAGTGTAATACTATAATGTCAATAAATCATTTAGTAATTTTTTGTAATAAATATAAAAACCAAAGAAGTAAAATTAAACATTTTTTTCAAGTTAAAAAAATGGCTTTCACCATCGAAAATATTCTATCAGATGATAAGAATATTATAAACAAACTGCTGAGTTTTCTGAGGGAGACAAAACTTTATGACCTTATATAGATTGATATAATAAAATGGATCCAATGGCTTAATGACCTTTGGCTATATGCCTCTGGTTGATAGCCAAGAAATCCAACAAGTAGTAGTAGAGGACAGCCATTATGCGTCCAGACTTTGTTCAGTCCAGACCTCGTCCTCTCTGTGCACAGCAACAACAGACACCAGTATTGTTCGTGGAGTTACCTTGGTGTACCGAGGCCTCTTACCGGCAGTACTCTGTTGTTTCTCTGCCTTGTGTAAAGTAATTGAGTAAAGTAAATTTGCAGCGTTTTGCTGCACTGCTGTGTACACCTTCAGTGATTTGATTTTTGCTGGAGGACAACCAGTAGTTTATGGTAGCTAGTAGTTAGTTGTTCCCCACACCAGACCCGCAGCACTCACTGCCTCAGGGGAAACCCTGTGGTTGGGGGGCCCAGTAGTCTGGTGCGTCATTTGGGCACCTCTTTTTCTTAAACTACTTTTTCTTCTACATTTTCCGTGCGACCTCCTGGGCCTACGGTTGTCTCTTGGCTGAGCAACGGTATTCGCTTGGGAGGTGGGTTCCTACTACACCACCCCTCGCATTAGGCAGGTTCGGTGGTGGGGAAGTTCCTTCCGCACAAACTCCGATCCCCTAGCTGGTACTGGAGAACGCCGCCAGGCTACCACTAGGGGGGGGCGAGTAAAGGTAACTTTTATTCCCTAAATTATTGTCCATTTTTGGGGGTTGATACAATAGTTCAGGGAGGTAGGTGAGTGTGCGAGGAGAGGGGTCGGACGTAGTCCGATGCCCCGGATGGATGACTCCCCGACTAGCCTCCCTCCTCCTCAAGGAGGGAGGTTAACGACCAAGGACCAAACTAGGACAATGGCTGACAGTAATGGAACCCCTACGGCAGACAGACAAAGACAACCTGATGTTAAAATTCCTCCTATGAATGCTCGTTATGTAAATATTAGATGTGTAGATGAGGGTCAGTCTCTCAAAAACTTTAACCCCTTTATCGTCAAAAAGGTCCTTGATGGTCAAGTGGGTGGCAGTCTTGCTGCTGCTAACAAGTTGCGTGATGGTAGTATCCTGGTAAAAGTACTGAAGGCATCCCAGGTTAAGGATCTCCTTAAACTGACGCAAATTCATAACTTTAAGGTGAAAGCCACCATTCCAGTGGGGCCGAATACCTGTAAGGGCGTCATTTTCCATAGGGATTTGGCCGCTCTGGATGAGGCTGAAATTTTGGAAGGAATGAAGGACCAAGGCGTTGTTGATGTACAAAGTATGACCAGGATGAGAGAGAACAAGAGAGAGAAATTTGGCTTGTGTTTCCTGACTTTTGCTTCAGCCCAGATTCCGGAAACTGTAAAGATTGGATATGAAATTGTTCACGTTAGACCATACATTCAGAAACCGATGCGTTGTTTCCGTTGCCAGAAATTCGGACACACAGCATTGAGGTGCTTTAATAAAGATTCATTCACTTGTGGTAAATGTGCAGGTAGACACGAGACTGAGTTGTGTTCAGAGACAGTCTTCAGGTGTGCTAATTGTGGCGGCCCCCACCAGGCAAGTGCAGGTGACTGCAGGAGCCTTAAAGTGGAGACTGAAGCAATGGCATACATGAGGGCTCATGATGTTAGTTATGGTGAGGCAAAGAGGAAGGTGGAGGGGGTTAACCAAACTCCCACAGTTTCCTATGCTGCAGCTATAACTGGCAACACTGCTCCTGTAACTACAACAAATGTTAACGTGGCTATCCAAGCTAAAGATAATGAAATTAAAGACTTGAAGGATACTGTAAACAAATTAACGTTGCTAGTAGAAAGTTTGACAAAGAAATTAGAAGTTGTTGAATCAACCCAGCAAAAGAAGCACCACAAAGCTGATGATACCGTATCAGCTTCTAAATCTCATGTTCTCGCTCAGGTGACTCCCATGAAGCCTACATCCGGGAGTCGTCCGGTTCGTCGCGAGACGAGCCGTTCGAGGACTGGCTCTGTACCTCGTGGAGAGGAACAGGCGATGGAGACTACCGTCGCGAAACCTGCCCGCGGGAGGTCCCCGGGAAGTGCAGGGGAGGAAGAGGGTCTTCCCTCCCAGCACAAAAAGGTTCGGCCAGACGAACAAGGCTCCAAGAAACCCCATAAACAGCGATAATCTTCGCGCTAACCATACTCCAATGGAACTGTCGAAGTCTTAGAGCTAGATTAAATGAACTTAAACTTTTGGCTTGTTCTTACGCTGCCGATATTATTGCCCTTCAGGAAACTCATCTGAACGACCAAGTCGAAGACGAGGTTGTTCAGCTTCGGAACTACAAGTTAATTAGGAGGGACCGTGGGGGGAGGGGTGGAGGTGGAGTGGCAATCTACATCCGCCATAACCTCCCTTTCACTGATGTGCCCTGTAATTTTCCTCTGGAAAGTGTCGCTTGCAGAGTAAAATTCGGTGGCACCTACCTGACTATCTGTTCTGTCTACTGTCCTCCTGATACAGTAACTTATGATGATGTTTTTGATCTACAGGACAGTCTGCCCTGTAGAAAATTAATTGTAGGTGATTTTAATGCTCATCATACGTTATGGGGTTCCCTGCAGGATGACAGAAAGGGGGAACAGATGGCTAGGCTAATCAGTGATTCCAATTTGGTTCTTCTGAACGACGGTAGTCCGACGAGAGTTGATGATAATACTGGTAATTTTAGCGTTCTTGACCTATCTCTGGTCTCCCCATCCATTGCAGCCTCTTGCCAGTGGCTACCCATTGATGACTCATTGGGAAGTGACCATTTTCCTATTGTGATTAAATTTAAAAGCGACACTATTAAAGAGCCTTCAGCACCTAAATTTAACGTAAAAAAAGCAGACTGGGTGTCCTTCACAAAGGGTGTCAATATTGAAATTGTTGGAGAAACCATTGATGATAAAGTAAATAATATTCAAGATAATATCCTCAAAGCCGCAATGGCAACAATTCCTAAGACTTCGGTAGATAGCGCAAAGCATAGAGTTCCATGGTGGACGCCAGATTGCCGCAGGGTACTGTGTGAGAGGAATAGAGCCTACAGGCTTTTCAAAAATCGCATTAGTGATGAGAACTTTCGCAAGTATAAACTTGCGAGAGCTAGGGCTCGTCGAACCATCAGACAAGCCAAACGAGACTCCTGGCGATGCTTTGTCTCTAGTATCAATAGTGAAACATCAATTTCCCAAGTCTGGTCCACTGTAAGAAAATTAAATAAGAAAAAAATATCTAATAAAATTACCAACATCACTTTTAATAACATCAATTATGACGAACCTAGAGACATTGCTAACGCCCTCGCCAGGCAGTTCTCTTTTGCTAGCAGCTCTGAAAATTACCATCCAGCTTTCCTGCCCATCAAGGAAGCATCAGAGCTGCAGCATATTGACTTTGCCACAGGAGATGAATTAGATTACAACAGTGATCTAACAATGCAAGAGCTTGTCCAAGCCCTAGGAGCCTGTAGTGGGACATCCCCAGGACCCGATGAGATTCGGTATGAGATGATAAAGCATCTTGATCATGATTCCATGGTCAAGATGTTGCAAGTGTTTAACGAGATTTGGAGGGGTCACACCTTTCCAAACTCGTGGCACTTTGCACATGTCATTCCCATACCGAAAGGAGGGGGGGACCCCAGATCGACTTCATCGTATCGCCCTATTGCGCTCACAAGTTGCTTATGCAAGGTCATGGAACGAATTGTTAATCGTAGGCTATTGCATTTTTTAAATTCCAGGAATTTGCTGGTTGACGAGCAGTGTGGCTTCCGTAAAGGTCGCCAGACGCTCGATCAGCTGGTAAACCTGGAAGTTCAAATTCAAGAGGCATTTGCCAAAAAACAATTTTTTATTGCAGTATTTTTAGACATTGAAAAAGCCTACGACATGACTTGGCGACATGGCCTCCTCAGGAAACTATATGCGATGGGATTACGCGGTAACCTGCCCTTTTTTGTTAAGAACTTCATTTCTGACAGAACTTTCTCTGTCAAGCTTTTTTCGGACACAGTCACTTTCTCGGACATATTTGTCCAGGCAAATGGGGTGCCCCAGGGGAGTGTTCTGTCTCCGACCTTATTTCTATGTATGATCAATGACATTCTACCAGCTCCTCCTCGAAATCTTAAATACTCACTGTACGCTGACGACTGTGCGATATGGCACTCCAGCTGTAATGCAGAGTTTTCGGCAACTCGGATCCAATTGGCACTGGATTTGATTCACAATTGGGGCCTCCAGTGGGGTTTTAAGTTTTCAGTAAGAAAGAGTGTAGGGGTTATTTTCACTCATAGGAAGAAGCCAGACGTCAGGCTGACTATGGGTGTCAACCCCCTACCTATTCAAAATTCTACTAAATTTCTTGGACTGCATTTTGACAGTCGACTGACATGGCGAGTCCATGTCAGTCAGTTAAAAATTAAATGTTTAAAAGCACTTAATTTGCTGAAGTGCATTTCTGGTACTCAATGGGGAGCAGATAGGAAGTCATTGCTAATGCTATATAAATCCCTGATTAGATCTAGAGTAGATTATGGGTCAATAGTGTATGGTTCGGCATCTGAGTCTATGTTGAAAGGTTTGGATGTTGTGCAGAATGCGTGTTTGCGTGTGTGTCTTGGAGCCCTACGTTGCACTCGAATCGAGCGTCTAGAGGTGGAGTCACAAGTGCCTCCCCTCCGATTGAGACGAGATCAACTACTATTAGTATATTGTGCTAAGAAATCCAGGGTGCCGAGTCATCTTCCCGGGAATGCCTTGCTACGGCAACAGCACCCGGGGGGCCATGGAGCTAGGCCCCTGGCAGAGGGACCGAGTCGTCCGTCCGGGAACCCCTGCGCCCCAGGGGGCACTGGCGTGAGGCCAATGGGGACCAGGCCCCAAGTTCAGGTACCCGGGGAGCCGAGTCATCCTCCCGGTAATGCCTTGGTGAGGCATTTGCAGCCGGGGGGCCATGGCGATAGGCCCCCGGAAGGGCCGAGTTATCCGCCTGGGCGTCGCACGGCCCCGGAGGGCACTGGCGTGAGGTCCCTCAGAGCAAGACTCCACGACCTCGTAGAGTGTGTCGGTATAGAATTATCAACAATCGATTCCCTGGTTTTAGTAAATATTGCACCCTGGGTAACACCCCCCTTCACTATTGTGGATTCCTGGCTACCAGGGGTTAAATCCCGGGTGCCGGAGGTGGAGGTACACCAGAGGTTTCGTGAGATAATTGTTCAACATCTTTCATATTTCCATCTGTATACCGACGGCTCCAAGACGGATGAATGTGTGGGTGCAGGTGTATGGTCGACTGAATGTCAGTTAAGATTCAGACTGCCGATTCATACATCTATTTTTATTGCAGAACTATTTGCTATTAATAAAGCTTTGGATTTTGCCCTATCGACGACCCACGATAGGATAGTTATTTTTACAGATTCATTAAGTTCACTTCAAGCTATTAAATCCTTAAATACAACTAACAACGAAATACAGGGTAATATCATTAGTAAGCTGTTTTGTGCCAATAAATCAATCAAGCTAATATGGGTACCTTCACATTATGGTATCTATGGCAATGAACAGGCTGATATACTAGCCGGGTCAACTGTTGATCTGGACATTAGCATAGTCCGTACGGATCTCAGGTGTTTTGTTTCCCTCATTAAGTCTCGAATTCATCTCCTGTGGCAAAGGCAGTGGACCAGATTAGACATCAGAAATAAAGTAAGAACTGTTATTGAACCCTGGGCTACGTCATCATGGCGTAGTCGCAGGGACGAGGTGGTGTTGGCCCGTCTCAGGGTAAACGCCACATGGCTAACACATCTCGAACCCTATGTTAATAGAAATTTTCCCCCCATGTGCCCATCATGCACATCAGTAATGTCAATAAGTCATATATTAATTTTTTGTAAAGAATATGGAAACCAAAGAACTAAAATTAAACAATATTTCCAACGTAAAAATCTTGCTTTCACCATCGAAAATATTCTATCAGATGATAAGAATATTATAAACAAACTGCTGAGTTTTCTGAGGGAGACAAAACTTTATGACCTTATATAGATTGATATAATAAAATGGATCCAATGGCTTAATGATCTTTGGCTATATGCCTCTGGTCGATAGCCAAGAAATCCAACAAGCAAGCAGAGGACAGTCACCACATTATTCGTCCAGACTTTGTTGTGTCCAGACCTCGTCCTCTCTGTGCATAGCAACAACAGACCCCAGTGCTGTTCGTGGAGTTACCTTGGTGTACCGAGGCCTCTTACCGGCAGTACTCTGTTGTTTCTCTGCCTTGGTAAAGTAATATTGTAAAGTAAATTTTGCAGCGTTTTGCTGCACTGCTGTGTACACCTTCAGTGATTTGTTTTTTGCTGGAGGACAACCAGTAGTATATGGTAGACAGTAGTTAGTTGTTCCCCACACCAGACCCGCAGCACTCACTGCCTCAGGGGAAACCCTGTGGTAGGGGGGCCCAGTAGTCTGGTGCGTCATTTGGGCACCTCTTTTTCTTAAACTACTTTTTCTTCTATATTTTCCGTGCGACCTCCTGGGCCTACGGTTGTCTCTTGGCTGAGCAACGGTATTCGCTTGGGAGGTGGGTTCCTACTACACCACCCCTCGCATTAGGCAGGTTCGGTGGTGGGGAAGTTCCTTCCGCACAAACTCCGATCCCCTAGCTGGTACTGGAGAACGCCGCCAGGCTACCACTAGGGGGGGGCGAGTAAAGGTAACTTTTATTCCCTAAATTATTGTCCATTTTTGGGGGTTGATACAATAGTTAAGGGAGGTAGGTGAGTGTGCGAGGAGAGGGGTCGGACGTAGTCCGATGCCCCGGACGGATGAACCCAGAACTAGCCTCCCTCCTCCTCAAGGAGGGAGGTTAACGACCAAGGACCAAACTAGGACAATGGCTGACAATAATGGAACCCCTACGGCAGACAGACAACGACAACCTGATGTTAAAATTCCTCCAATGAATGCTCGTTATGTAAATATTAGATGTGTAGATGAGGGTCAGTCTCTCAAAAACTTTAACCCCTTTATCGTCAAAAAGGTCCTTGATGGTCAAGTGGGTGGCAGTCTTGCTGCTGCTAACAAGTTGCGTGATGGTAGTATCCTGGTAAAAGTACTGCAGGCATCCCAGGTTAAGGATCTCCTTAAACTGACGCAAATTCATAACTTTAAGGTGAAAGCCACCATTCCAGTGGGGCCAAATACTTGTAAGGGCGTCATTTTCCATAGGGATTTGGCCGCTCTGGATGAGGCTGAAATTTTGGAAGGAATGAAGGACCAAGGCGTTGTTGATGTTCAAAGTATGACCAGGATGAGAGAGAACAAGAGAGAGAAATTTGGCTTATGTTTCCTGACTTTTGCTTCAGCCCAGATTCCGGAAACTGTAAAGATTGGATACGAAATTGTTCACGTTAGACCATACATTCAGAAACCGATGCGTTGTTTCCGTTGCCAGAAATTCGGACACACAGCATTGAGGTGCTTTAATAAAGATTCATTCACTTGTGGTAAATGTGCAGGTAGACACGAGACTGAGTTGTGTTCAGAGACAGTCTTCAGGTGTGCTAATTGTGGCGGCCCCCACCAGGCAAGTGCAGGTGACTGCAGGAGCCTTAAAGTGGAGACTGAAGCAATGGCATACATGAGGGCTCATGATGTTAGTTATGGTGAGGCAAAGAGGAAGGTGGAGGGGGTTAACCAAACTCCCACAGTTTCCTATGCTGCAGCTATAACTGGCACCACTGCTCCTGTAACTACAACAAATGTTAACGTGGCTATCCAAGCTAAAGATAATGAAATTAAAGACTTGAAGGATACTGTAAACAAATTAACGTTGCTAGTAGAAAGTTTGACAAAGAAATTAGAAGTTGTTGAATCAACCCAGCAAAAGAAGCACCACAAAGCTGATGATACCGTATCAGCTTCAAAATCTCATGTTCTCGCTCAGGTGACTCCCATGAAGCCTACATCCGGGAGTCGTCCGGTTCGTCGCGAGACGAGCCGTTCGAGGACTGGCTCTGTACCTCATGGAGAGGAACAGGCGATGGAGACTACCGTCGCGAAACCTGCCCGCGGGAGGTCCCCGGGAAGTGCAGGGGAGGAAGAGGGTCTTCCCTCCCAGCACAAAAAGGTTCGGCCAGACGAACAAGGCTCCAAGAAACCCCATAAACAGCGATAATCTTCGCGCTAACCATACTCCAATGGAACTGTCGAAGTCTTAGAGCTAGATTAAATGAACTTAAACTTTTGGCTTGTTCTTACGCTGCCGATATTATTGCCCTTCAGGAAACTCATCTGAACGACCAAGTCGAAGACGAGGTTGTTCAGCTTCGGAACTACAAGTTAATTAGGAGGGACCGTGGGGGGAGGGGTGGAGGTGGAGTGGCAATCTACATCCGCCATAACCTCCCTTTCACTGATGTGCCCTGTAATTTTCCTCTGGAAAGTGTCGCTTGCAGAGTAAAATTCGGTGGCACCTACCTGACTATCTGTTCTGTCTACTGTCCTCCTGATACAGTAACTTATGATGATGTTTTTGATCTACAGGACAGTCTGCCCTGTAGAAAATTAATTGTAGGTGATTTTAATGCTCATCATACGTTATGGGGTTCCCTGCAGGATGACAGAAAGGGGGAACAGATGGCTAGGCTAATCAGTGATTCCAATTTGGTTCTTCTGAACGACGGTAGTCCGACGAGAGTTGATGATAATACTGGTAATTTTAGCGTTCTTGACCTATCTCTGGTCTCCCCATCCATTGCAGCCTCTTGCCAGTGGCTACCCATTGATGACTCATTGGGAAGTGACCATTTTCCTATTGTGATTAAATTTAAAAGCGACACTATTAAAGAGCCTTCAGCACCTAAATTTAACGTAAAAAAAGCAGACTGGGTGTCCTTCACAAAGGGTGTCAATATTGAAATTGTTGGAGAAACCATTGATGATAAAGTAAATAATATTCAAGATAATATCCTCAAAGCCGCAATGGCAACAATTCCTAAGACTTCGGTAGATAGCGCAAAGCATAGAGTTCCATGGTGGACGCCAGATTGCCGCAGGGTACTGTGTGAGAGGAATAGAGCCTACAGGCTTTTCAAAAATCGCATTAGTGATGAGAACTTTCGCAAGTATAAACTTGCGAGAGCTGGGGCTCGTCGAACCATCAGACAAGCCAAACGAGACTCCTGGCGATGCTTTGTCTCTAGTATCAACAGTGAAACATCAATTTCCCAAGTCTGGTCCACTGTAAGAAAATTAAATAAGAAAAAAATATCTAATAAAATTACCAACATCACTTTTAATAACATCAATTATGACGAACCTAGAGACATTGCTAACGCCCTCGCCAGGCAGTTCTCTTTTGCTAGCAGCTCTGAAAATTACCATCCAGCTTTCCTGCCCATCAAGGAAGCATCAGAGCTGCAGCATATTGACTTTGCCACAGGAGATGAATTAGATTACAACAGTGATCTAACAATGCAAGAGCTTGTCCAAGCCCTAGGAGCCTGTAGTGGGACATCCCCAGGACCCGATGAGATTCGGTATGAGATGATAAAGCATCTTGATCATGATTCCATGATCAAGATGTTGCAAGTGTTTAACGAGATTTGGAGGGGTCACACCTTTCCAAACTCGTGGCACTTTGCACATGTCATTCCCATACCGAAAGGAGGGGGGGACCCCAGATCGACTTCATCGTATCGCCCTATTGCGCTCACAAGTTGCTTATGCAAGGTCATGGAACGAATTGTTAATCGTAGGCTATTGCATTTTTTAAATTCCAGGAATTTGCTGGTTGACGAGCAGTGTGGCTTCCGTAAAGGTCGCCAGACGCTCGATCAGCTAGTGAACCTGGAAGTTCAAATTCAAGAGGCATTTGCCAAAAAACAATTTTTGATTGCAGTATTTTTAGACATTGAAAAAGCCTACGACATGACTTGGCGACATGGCCTCCTCAGGAAACTATATGCGATGGGATTACGCGGTAACCTGCCCTTTTTTGTTAAGAATTTCATTTCTGACAGAACTTTCTCTGTCAAGCTTTTTTCGGACACAGTCACTTTCTCGGACATATTTGTCCAGGCAAATGGGGTGCCCCAGGGGAGTGTTCTGTCTCCGACCTTATTTCTATGTATGATCAATGACATTCTACCAGCTCCTCCTCGAAATCTTAAATACTCACTGTACGCTGACGACTGTGCGATATGGCACTCCAGCTGTAATGCAGAGTTTTCGGCAACTCGGATCCAATTGGCACTGGATTTGATTCACAATTGGGGCCTCCAGTGGGGTTTTAAGTTTTCAGTAAGAAAGAGTGTAGGGGTTATTTTCACTCATAGGAAGAAGCCAGACGTCAGGCTGACTATGGGTGTCAACCCCCTACCTATTCAAAATTCGACTAAATTTCTTGGACTGCATTTTGACAGTCGACTGACATGGCGAGTCCATGTCAGTCAGTTAAAAATTAAATGTTTAAAAGCACTTAATTTGCTGAAGTGCATTTCTGGTACTCAATGGGGAGCAGATAGGAAGTCATTGCTAATGCTATATAAATCCCTGATTAGATCTAGAGTAGATTATGGGTCAATAGTGTATGGTTCGGCATCTGAGTCTGTGTTGAAAGGTTTGGATGTTGTGCAGAATGCGTGTTTGCGTGTGTGTCTTGGAGCCCTACGTTGCACTCGAATCGAGCGTCTAGAGGTGGAGTCACAAGTGCCTCCCCTCCGATTGAGACGAGATCAACTACTATTAGTATATTGTGCTAAGAAATCCAGGGTGCCGAGTCATCTTCCCGGGAATGCCTTGCTACGGCAACAGCACCCGGGGGGCCATGGCGCTAGGCCCCTGGCAGAGGGACCGAGTCGTCCGTCCGGGAACCCCTGCGCCCCAGGGGGCACTGGCGTGAGGCCAATGGGGACCAGGCCCCAAGTTCAGGTACCCGGGGAGCCGAGTCATCCTCCCGGTAATGCCTTGGTGAGGCATTTGCAGCCGGGGGGCCATGGCGATAGGCCCCCGGAAGGGCCGAGTTATCCGCCTGGGCGTCGCACGGCCCCGGAGGGCACTGGCGTGAGGTCCCTCAGAGCAAGACTCCACGACCTCGTAGAGTGTGTCGGTATAGAATTATCAACAATCGATTCCCTGGTTTTAGTAAATATTGCACCCTGGGTAACACCCCCCTTCACTATTGTGGATTCCTGGCTACCAGGGGTTAAATCCCGGGTGCCGGAGGTGGAGGTACACCAGAGGTTTCGTGAGATAATTGTTCAACATCTTTCATATTTCCATCTGTATACCGACGGTTCCAAGACGGATGAATGTGTGGGTGCAGGTGTATGGTCGACTGAATGTCAGTTAAGATTCAGACTGCCGATTCATACATCTATTTTTCTTGCTGAACTTTTTGCTATTAATAAAGCTTTGGATTTTGCCCTGTCGACGACCCACGATAGGATAGTTATCTTTACAGATTCATTAAGTTCACTTCAAGCTATTAAATCCTTAAATACAACTAACAACGAAATACAGGGTAATATCATTAGTAAGCTGTTTTGTGCCAATAAATCAATCAAGCTAATATGGGTACCTTCACATTATGGTATCTATGGCAATGAACAGGCTGATATACTAGCCGGGTCAACTGTTGATCTGGACATTAGCATAGTCCATACGGATCTCAGGTGTTTTGTTTCCCTCATTAAGTCTCGAATTCATCTCCTGTGGCAAAGGCAGTGGACCAGATTAGACATCAGAAATAAAGTAAGAACTGTTATTGAACCCTGGGCTACGTCATCATGGCGTAGTCGCAGGGACGAGGTGGTGTTGGCCCGTCTAAGGGTTAACGCCACATGGTTAACTCACCTAGAACCCTATGTTAACAGAAATTTTCCCCCCATGTGCCCATCATGCACTTCCATAATGTCTAATAGTCATGTATTAATCTTTTGTAATAAATTTGAAAATCAAAGAATTAAAATTAAAAAGTATTTTCAAAGTAAAAATATTGCTTTCACCATCGAAAATATTCTATCAGATGATAAGAATATTATAAACAAACTGCTGGGTTTTCTGAGGGAGACAAAACTTTATGACCTTATATAGATTGATATAATAAAATGGATCCAATGGCTTAATGATCTTTGGCTATATGCCTCTGGTCGATAGCCAAGAAATCCAACAAGCAAGCAAGCAGAGGACAGTCACCACATTATGCGTCCAGACTTTGTTCAGTCCAGACCTCGTCCTCTCTGTGCACAGCAACAACAGACACCAGTATTGTTCGTGGAGTTACCTTGGTGTACCGAGGCCTCTTACCGGCAGTACTCTGTTGTTTCTCTGCTTTGTGTAAAGTAATTGAGTAAAGTAAATTTGCAGCGTTTTGCTGCACTGCTGTGTACACCTTCAGTGATTTGATTTTTGCTGGAGGACAACCAGTAGTATATGGTAGCTAGTAGTTAGTTGTTCCCCACACCAGACCCGCAGCACTCACTGCCTCAGGGGAAACCCTGTGGTAGGGGGGCCCAGTAGTCTGGTGCGTCATTTGGGCACCTCTTTTTCTTAAACTACTTTTTCTTCTATATTTTCCGTGCGACCTCCTGGGCCTACGGTTGTCTCTTGGCTGAGCAACGGTATTCGCTTGGGAGGTGGGTTCCTACTACACCACCCCTCGCATTAGGCAGGTTCGGTGGTGGGGAAGTTCCTTCCGCACAAACTCCGATCCCCTAGCTGGTACTGGAGAACGCCGCCAGGCTACCACTAGGGGGGGGCGAGTAAAGGTAACTTTTATTCCCTAAATTATTGTCCATTTTGGGGGTTGATACAATAGTTCAGGGAGGTAGGTGAGTGTGCGAGGAGAGGGGTCGGACGTAGTCCGATGCCCCGGATGGATGAACCCCCGACTAGCCTCCCTCCTCCTCAAGGAGGGAGGGTAACGACCAAGGACCAAACTAGGACAACGGCAGACAATAATGGAACCCCTACGGCAGACAGACAAAGACAATCTGATGTTAAAATTCCTCCTATGAATGCTCGCTATGTAAATATTAGATGTGTTGATGAGGGTCAGTCTCTCAAGAATTTTAACCCCTTTATCGTCAAAAAGGTCCTTGATGGTCAAGTGGGTGGCAGTCTTGCTGCTGCTAACAAGTTGCGTGATGGTAGTATCCTGGTAAAAGTACTGAAGGCATCCCAGGTTAAGGATCTCCTTAAACTGACGCAAATTCATAACTTTAAGGTGAAAGCCACCATTCCAGTGGGGCCGAATACCTGTAAGGGCGTCATTTTCCATAGGGATTTGGCCGCTCTGGATGAGGCTGAAATTTTGGAAGGAATGAAGGACCAAGGCGTTGTTGATGTACAAAGTATGACCAGGATGAGAGAGAACAAGAGAAAGAAATTTGGCTTGTGTTTCCTGACTTTTGCTTCAGCCCAGATTCCGGAAACTGTAAAGATTGGATATGAAATTGTTCACGTTAGACCATACATTCAGAAACCGATGCGTTGTTTCCGTTGCCAGAAATTCGGACACACAGCATTGAGGTGCTTTAATAAAGATTCATTCACTTGTGGTAAATGTGCAGGTAGACACGAGACTGAGTTGTGTTCAGAGACAGTCTTCAGGTGTGCTAATTGTGGCGGCCCCCACCAGGCAAGTGCAGGTGACTGCAGGAGCCTTAAAGTGGAGACTGAAGCAATGGCATACATGAGGGCTCATGATGTTAGTTATGGTGAGGCAAAGAGGAAGGTGGAGGGGGTTAACCAAACTCCCACAGTTTCCTATGCTGCAGCTATAACTGGCACCACTGCTCTTGTAACTACAACAAATGTTAACGTGGCTATCCAAGCTAAAGATAATGAAATTAAAGACTTGAAGGATACTGTAAACAAATTAACGCTGCTAGTAGAAAGTTTGACAAAGAAATTAGAAGTTGTTGAATCAACCCAGCAAAAGAAGCACCACAAGGCTGATGACACCGTATCAGCTTCAAAATCTCATGTTCTCGCTCAGGTGACTCCCATGAAGCCTACATCCGGGAGTCGTCCGGTTCGTCGCGAGACGAGCCGTTCGAGGACTGGCTCTGTACCTCATGGAGAGGAACAGGCGATGGAGACTACCGTCGCGAAACCTGCCCGCGGGAGGTCCCCGGGAAGTGCAGAGGAGGAAGAGGGTCTTCCCTCCCAGCACAAAAAGGTTCGGCCAGACGAACAAGGCTCCAAGAAACCCCATAAACAGCGATAATCTTCGCGCTAACCATACTCCAATGGAACTGTCGAAGTCTTAGAGCTAGATTAAATGAACTTAAACTTTTGGCTTGTTCTTACGCTGCCGATATTATTGCCCTTCAGGAAACTCATCTGAACGACCAAGTCGAAGACGAGGTTGTTCAGCTTCGGAACTACAAGTTAATTAGGAGGGACCGTGGGGGGAGGGGTGGAGGTGGAGTGGCAATCTACATCCGCCATAACCTCCCTTTCACTGATGTGCCCTGTAATTTTCCTCTGGAAAGTGTCGCTTGCAGAGTAAAATTCGGTGGCACCTACCTGACTATCTGTTCTGTCTACTGTCCTCCTGATACAGTAACTTATGATGATGTTTTTGATCTACAGGACAGTCTGCCCTGTAGAAAATTAATTGTAGGTGATTTTAATGCTCATCATACGTTATGGGGTTCCCTGCAGGATGACAGAAAGGGGGAACAGATGGCTAGGCTAATCAGTGATTCCAATTTGGTTCTTCTGAACGACGGTAGTCCGACGAGAGTTGATGATAATACTGGTAATTTTAGCGTTCTTGACCTATCTCTGGTCTCCCCATCAATTGCAGCCTCTTGCCAGTGGCTACCCATTGATGACTCATTGGGAAGCGACCATTTTCCTATTGTGATTACATTTAAAAGCGACACTATTAAAAAGCCTTCAGCACCTAAATTTAACGTAAAAAAAGCAGACTGGGTGTCCTTCACAAAGGTTGTCAATATTGAAATTGTTGGAGAAACCATTGATGATAAAGTAAATAATATTCAAGATAATATCCTCAAAGCCGCAATGGCAACAATTCCTAAGACTTCGGTAGATAGCGCAAAGCATAGAGTTCCATGGTGGACGCCAGATTGCCGCAGGGTACTGTGTGAGAGGAATAGAGCCTACAGGCTTTTCAAAAATCGCATTAGTGATGAGAACTTTCGCAAGTATAAACTTGCGAGAGCTGGGGCTCGTCGAACCATCAGACAAGCCAAACGAGACTCCTGGCGATGCTTTGTCTCTAGTATCAATAGTGAAACATCAATTTCCCAAGTCTGGTCCACTGTAAGAATATTAAATAAGAAAAAAATATCTAATAAAATTACCAACATCACTTTTAATAACATCAATTATGACGAACCTAGAGACATTGCTAACGCCCTCGCCAGGCAGTTCTCTTTTGCTAGCAGCTCTGAAAATTACCATCCAGCTTTCCTGCCCATCAAGGAAGCATCAGAGCTGCAGCATATTGACTTTGCCACAGGAGATGAATTAGATTACAACAGTGATCTAACAATGCAAGAGCTTGTCCAAGCCCTAGGAGCCTGTAGTGGGACATCCCCAGGACCCGATGAGATTCGGTATGAGATGATAAAGCATCTTGATCATGATTCCATGATCAAGATGTTGCAAGTGTTTAACGAGATTTGGAGGGGTCACACCTTTCCAAACTCGTGGCACTTTGCACATGTCATTCCCATACCGAAAGGAGGGGGGGACCCCAGATCGACTTCATCGTATCGCCCTATTGCGCTCACAAGTTGCTTATGCAAGGTCATGGAACGAATTGTTAATCGTAGGCTATTGCTTTTTTTAAATTCCAGGAATTTGCTGGTTGACGAGCAGTGTGGCTTCCGTAAAGGTCGCCAGACGCTCGATCAGCTAGTGAACCTGGAAGTTCAAATTCAAGAGGCATTTGCCAAAAAACAATTTTTGATTGCAGTATTTTTAGACATTGAAAAAGCCTATGACATGACTTGGCGACATGGCCTCCTCAGGAAACTATATGCGATGGGATTACGCGGTAACCTGCCCTTTTTTGTTAACAATTTCATTTCTGACAGAACTTTCTCTGTCAAGCTTTTTTCGGACACAGTCACTTTCTCGGACATATTTGTCCAGGCAAATGGGGTGCCCCAGGGGAGTGTTCTGTCTCCGACCTTATTTCTATGTATGATCAATGACATTCTACCAGCTCCTCCTCGAAATCTTAAATACTCACTGTACGCCGACGACTGTGCGATATGGCACTCCAGCTGTAATGCAGAGTTTTCGGCAACTCGGATCCAATTGGCACTGGATTTGATTCACAATTGGGGCCTCCAGTGGGGTTTTAAGTTTTCAGTAAGAAAGAGTGTAGGGGTTATTTTCACTCATAGGAAGAAGCCAGACGTCAGGCTGACTATGGGTGTCAACCCCCTACCTATTCAAAATTCTACTAAATTTCTTGGACTGCATTTTGACAGTCGACTGACATGGCGAGTCCATGTCAGTCAGTTAAAAATTAAATGTTTAAAAGCACTCAATTTGCTGAAGTGCATTTCTGGTACTCAATGGGGAGCAGATAGGAAGTCATTGCTAATGCTATATAAATCCCTGATTAGATCTAGAGTAGATTATGGGTCAATAGTGTATGGTTCGGCATCTGAGTCTGTGTTGAAAGGTTTGGATGTTGTGCAGAATGCGTGTTTGCGTGTGTGTCTTGGAGCCCTACGTTGCACTCGAATCGAGCGTCTAGAGGTGGAGTCACAAGTGCCTCCCCTCCGATTGAGACGAGATCAACTACTATTAGTATACTGTGCTAAGAAATCCAGGGTGCCGAGTCATCTTCCCGGGAATGCCTTGCTACGGCAACAGCACCCGGGGGGCCATGGCGCTAGGCCCCTGGCAGAGGGACCGAGTCGTCCGTCCGGGAACCCCTGCGCCCCAGGGGGCACTGGCGTGAGGCCAATGGGGACCAGGCCCCAAGTTCAGGTACCCGGGGAGCCGAGTCATCCTCCCGGTAATGCCTTGGTGAGGCATTTGCAGCCGGGGGGCCATGGCGATAGGCCCCCGGAAGGGCCGAGTTATCCGCCTGGGCGTCGCACGGCCCCGGAGGGCACTGGCGTGAGGTCCCTCAGAGCAAGACTCCACGACCTCGTAGAGTGTGTCGGTATAGAATTATCAACAATCGATTCCCTGGTTTTAGTAAATATTGCACCCTGGGTAACACCCCCCTTCACTATTGTGGATTCCTGGCTGCCAGGGGTTAAATCCCGGGTGCCGGAGGTGGAGGTACACCAGAGGTTTCGTGAGATAATTGTTCAACATCTTTCATATTTCCATCTGTATACCGACGGCTCCAAGACGGATGAATGTGTGGGTGCAGGTGTATGGTCGACTGAATGTCAGTTAAGATTCAGACTGCCGATTCATACATCTATTTTTATTGCAGAACTTTTTGCTATTAATAAAGCTTTGGATTTTGCCTTATCGACGACCCACGATAGGATAGTTATCTTTACAGATTCATTAAGTTCACTTCAAGCTATTAAATCCTTAAATACAACTAACAACGAAATACAGGGTAATATCATTAGTAAGCTGTTTTGTGCCAATAAATCAATCAAGCTAATATGGGTACCTTCACATTATGGTATCTATGGCAATGAACAGGCTGATATACTAGCCGGGTCAACTGTTGATCTGGACATTAGCATAGTCCGTACGGATCTCAGGTGTTTTGTTTCCCTCATTAAGTCTCGAATTCATCTCCTGTGGCAAAGGCAGTGGACCAGATTAGACATCAGGAATAAAGTCAAAACAGTTATTGAACCCTGGGCTACGTCATCATGGCGTAGCCGCAGGGACGAAGTGGTGTTGGCTCGACTCAGGCTCAATGCCACATGGTTCACCCACCTTGAACCATACATAAATAGAACTTTTCCTCTAAATTGTCAATCATGCAACACAATATTATCTATAAGTCACTTATTAATTTTTTGTAATCAATTTGAAAATCATAGACGTAAAATCAAACAATATTTTCAACTTAAAAAAATAGCTTTCACCATCGAAAATATTCTAGCTGATGACAAGAATATTATAAACAAACTAATGAGTTTTCTGAGGGAGACAAAACTTTATGACCTTATATAAATTGATATAATAAAATGGATCCAATGGCTTAATGATCTTTGGCTATATGCTTCTGGTCGATAGCCAAGAAATCCAACAAGTAGTAGAGGACAGTCCACACATTTTATGCGTCCAGACTTTGTTCAGTCCAGACCTCGTCCTCTCTGTGCATAGCAACAACAGACACCAGTGCTGTTCGTGGAGTTACCTTGATGTACCGAGGCCTCTTACCGGCAGTACTCTGTTGTTTCTTTGCCTTGGTAAAGTAATTAAGTAAAGTAAATTTGCAGCGTTTTGCTGCACTGCTGTGTACACCTTCAGTGATTTGTTTTTTGCTGGAGGACAACCAGTAGTATATGGTAGCTAGTAGTTAGTTGTTCCCCACACCAGACCCGCAGCACTCACTGCCTCAGGGGAAACCCTGTGGTAGGGGGGCCCAGTAGTCTGGTGCGTCATTTGGGCACCTCTTTTTCTTAAACTACTTTTTCTTCTATATTTTCCGTGCGACCTCCTGGGCCTACGGTTGTCTCTTGGCTGAGCAACGGTATTCGCTTGGGAGGTGGGTTCCTACTACACCACCCCTCGCATTAGGCAGGTTCGGTGGTGGGGAAGTTCCTTCCGCACAAACTCCGATCCCCTAGCTGGTACTGGAGAACGCCGCCAGGCTACCACTAGGGGGGGGCGAGTAAAGGTAACTTTTATTCCCTAAATTATTGTCCATTTTGGAGGGTTGATACAATAGTTCAGGGAGGTAGGTGAGTGTGCGAGGAGAGGGGTCGGACGTAGTCCGATGCCCCGGATGGATGAACCCCCGACTAGCCTCCCTCCTCCTCAAGGAGGGAGGTTAACAACCAAGGACCAAACTAGGACAATGGCTGACAATAATGGAACCCCTACGGCAGACAGACAAAGACAACCTGATGTTAAAATTCCTCCTATGAATGCTCGCTATGTAAATATTAGATGTGTAGATGAGGGTCAGTCTCTCAAAAACTTTAACCCCTTTATCGTCAAAAAGGTCCTTGATGGTCAAGTGGGTGGCAGTCTTGCTGCTGCTAACAAGTTGTGTGATGGTAGTATCCTGGTAAAAGTACTGAAGGCATCCCAGGTTAAGGATCTCCTTAAACTGACGCAAATTCATAACTTTAAGGTGAAAGCCACCATTCCAGTGGGGCCGAATACCTGTAAGGGCGTCATTTTCCATAGGGATTTGGCCGCTCTGGATGAGGCTGAAATTTTGGAAGGAATGAAGGACCAAGGCGTTGTTGATGTACAAAGTATGACCAGGATGAGAGAGAACAAGAGAGAGAAATTTGGCTTGTGTTTCCTGACTTTTGCTTCAGCCCAGATTCCGGAAACTGTAAAGATTGGATATGAAATTGTTCACGTTAGACCATACATTCAGAAACCGATGCGTTGTTTCCGTTGCCAGAAATTCGGACACACAGCATTGAGGTGCTTTAATAAAGATTCATTCACTTGTGGTAAATGTGCAGGTAGACACGAGACTGAGTTGTGTTCAGAGACAGTCTTCAGGTGTGCTAATTGTGGCGGCCCCCACCAGGCAAGTGCAGGTGACTGCAGGAGCCTTAAAGTGGAGACTGAAGCAATGGCATACATGAGGGCTCATGATGTTAGTTATGGTGAGGCAAAGAGGAAGGTGGAGGGGGTTAACCAAACTCCCACAGTTTCCTATGCTGCAGCTATAACTGGCACCACTGCTCCTGTAACTACAACAAATGTTAACGTGGCTATCCAAGCTAAAGATAATGAAATTAAAGACTTGAAGGATACTGTAAACAAATTAACGTTGCTAGTAGAAAGTTTGACAAAGAAATTAGAAGTTGTTGAATCAACCCAGCAAAAGAAGCACCACAAAGCTGATGATACCGTATCAGCTTCAAAATCTCATGTTCTCGCTCAGGTGACTCCCATGAAGCCTACATCCGGGAGTCGTCCGGTTCGTCGCGAGACGAGCCGTTCGAGGACTGGCTCTGTACCTCGTGGAGAGGAACAGGCGATGGAGACTACCGTCGCGAAACCTGCCCGCGGGAGGTCCCCGGGAAGTGCAGAGGAGGAAGAGGGTCTTCCCTCCCAGCACAAAAAGGTTCGGCCAGACGAACAAGGCTCCAAGAAACCCCATAAACAGCGATAATCTTCGCGCTAACCATACTCCAATGGAACTGTCGAAGTCTTAGAGCTAGATTAAACGAACTTAAACTTTTGGCTTGTTCTTACGCTGCCGATATTATTGCCCTTCAGGAAACTCATCTGAACGACCAAGTCGAAGACGAGGTTGTTCAGCTTCGGAACTACAAGTTAATTAGGAGGGACCGTGGGGGGAGGGGTGGAGGTGGAGTGGCAATCTACATCCGCCATAACCTCCCTTTCACTGATGTGCCCTGTAATTTTTCTCTGGAAAGTGTCGCTTGCAGAGTAAAATTCGGTGGCACCTACCTGACTATCTGTTCTGTCTACTGTCCTCCTGATACAGTAACTTATGATGATGTTTTTGATCTACAGGACAGTCTGCCCTGTAGAAAATTAATTGTAGGTGATTTTAATGCTCATCATACGTTATGGGGTTCCCTGCAGGATGACAGAAAGGGGGAACAGATGGCTAGGCTAATCAGTGATTCCAATTTGGTTCTTCTGAACGACGGTAGTCCGACGAGAGTTGATGATAATACTGGTAATTTTAGCGTTCTTGACCTATCTCTGGTCTCCCCATCAATTGCAGCCTCTTGCCAGTGGCTACCCATTGATGACTCATTGGGAAGTGACCATTTTCCTATTGTGATTAAATTTAAAAGCGACACTATTAAAAAGCCTTCAGCACCTAAATTTAACGTAAAAAAAGCAGACTGGGTGTCCTTCACAAAGGGTGTCAATATTGAAATTGTTGGAGAAACCATTGATGATAAAGTAAATAATATTCAAGATAATATCCTCAAAGCCGCAATGGCAACAATTCCTAAGACTTCGGTAGATAGCGCAAAGCATAGAGTTCCATGGTGGACGCCAGATTGCCGCAGGGTACTGTGTGAGAGGAATAGAGCCTACAGGCTTTTCAAAAATCGCATTAGTGATGAGAACTTTCGCAAGTATAAACTTGCGAGAGCTAGGGCTCGTCGAACCATCAGACAAGCCAAACGAGACTCCTGGCGATGCTTTGTCTCTAGTATCAATAGTGAAACATCAATTTCCCAAGTCTGGTCCACTGTAAGAAAATTAAATAAGAAAAAAATATCTAATAAAATTACCAACATCACTTTTAATAACCTCAATTATGACGAACCTAGAGACATTGCTAACGCCCTCGCCAGGCAGTTCTCTTTTGCTAGCAGCTCTGAAAATTACCATCCAGCTTTCCTGCCCATCAAGGAAGCATCAGAGCTGCAGCATATTGACTTTGCCACAGGAGATGAATTAGATTACAACAGTGATCTAACAATGCAAGAGCTTGTCCAAGCCCTAGGAGCCTGTAGTGGGACATCCCCAGGACCCGATGAGATTCGGTATGAGATGATAAAGCATCTTGATCATGATTCCATGGTCAAGATGTTGCAAGTGTTTAACGAGATTTGGAGGGGTCACACCTTTCCAAACTCGTGGCACTTTGCACATGTCATTCCCATACCGAAAGGAGGGGGGGACCCCAGATCGACTTCATCGTATCGCCCTATTGCGCTCACAAGTTGCTTATGCAAGGTCATGGAACGAATTGTTAATCGTAGGCTATTGCATTTTTTAAATTCCAGGAATTTGCTGGTTGACGAGCAGTGTGGCTTCCGTAAAGGTCGCCAGACGCTCGATCAGCTAGTAAACCTGGAAGTTCAAATTCAAGAGGCATTTGCCAAAAAACAATTTTTGATTGCAGTATTTTTAGACATTGAAAAAGCCTACGACATGACTTGGCGACATGGCCTCCTCAGGAAACTATATGCGATGGGATTACGCGGTAACCTGCCCTTTTTTGTTAAGAATTTCATTTCTGACAGAACTTTCTCTGTCAAGCTTTTTTCGGACACAGTCACTTTCTCGGACATATTTGTCCAGGCAAATGGGGTGCCCCAGGGGAGTGTTCTGTCTCCGACCTTATTTCTATGTATGATCAATGACATTCTACCAGCTCCTCCTCGAAATCTTAAATACTCACTGTACGCCGACGACTGTGCGATATGGCACTCCAGCTGTAATGCAGAGTTTTCGGCAACTCGGATCCAATTGGCACTGGATTTGATTCACAATTGGGGCCTCCAGTGGGGTTTTAAGTTTTCAGTAAGAAAGAGTGTAGGGGTTATTTTCACTCATAGGAAGAAGCCAGACGTCAGGCTGACTATGGGTGTCAACCCCCTACCTATTCAAAATTCGACTAAATTTCTTGGACTGCATTTTGACAGTCGATTGACATGGCGAGTCCATGTCAGTCAGTTAAAAATTAAATGTTTAAAAGCACTCAATTTGCTGAAGTGCATTTCTGGTACTCAATGGGGAGCAGATAGGAAGTCATTGCTAATGCTATATAAATCCCTGATTAGATCTAGAGTAGATTATGGGTCAATAGTGTATGGTTCGGCATCTGAGTCTGTGTTGAAAGGTTTGGATGTTGTACAGAATGCGTGTTTGCGTGTGTGTCTTGGAGCCCTACGTTGCACTCGAATCGAGCGTCTAGAGGTGGAGTCACAAGTGCCTCCCCTCCGAATGAGACGAGATCAACTACTATTAGTATATTGTGCTAAAAAATCCAGGGTGCCGAGTCATCTTCCCGGGAATGCCTTGCTACGGCAACAGCACCCGGGGGGCCATGGCGCTAGGCCCCTGGCAGAGGGACCGAGTCGTCCGTCCGGGAACCCCTGCGCCCCAGGGGGCACTGGCGTGAGGCCAATGGGGACCAGGCCCCAAGTTCAGGTACCCGGGGAGCCGAGTCATCCTCCCGGTAATGCCTTGGTGAGGCATTTGCAGCCGGGGGGCCATGGCGATAGGCCCCCGGAAGGGCCGAGTTATCCGCCTGGGCGTCGCACGGCCCCGGAGGGCACTGGCGTGAGGTCCCTCAGAGCAAGACTCCACGACCTCGTAGAGTGTGTCGGTATAGAATTATCAACAATCGATTCCCTGGTTTTAGTAAATATTGCACCCTGGGTAACACCCCCCTTCACTATTGTGGATTCCTGGCTGCCAGGGGTTAAATCCCGGGTGCCGGAGGTGGAGGTACACCAGAGGTTTCGTGAGATAATTGTTCAACATCTTTCATATTTCCATCTGTATACCGACGGCTCCAAGACGGATGAATGTGTGGGTGCAGGTGTATGGTCGACTGAATGTCAGTTAAGATTCAGACTGCCGATTCATACATCTATTTTTATTGCAGAACTTTTTGCTATTAATAAAGCTTTGGATTTTGCCTTATCGACGACCCACGATAGGATAGTTATCTTTACAGATTCATTAAGTTCACTTCAAGCTATTAAATCCTTAAATACAACTAACAACGAAATACAGGGTAATATCATTAGTAAGCTGTTTTGTGCCAATAAATCAATCAAGCTAATATGGGTACCTTCACATTATGGTATCTATGGCAATGAACAGGCTGATATACTAGCCGGGTCAACTGTTGATCTGGACATTAGCATAGTCCGTACGGATCTCAGGTGTTTTGTTTCCCTCATTAAGTCTCGAATTCATCTCCTGTGGCAAAGGCAGTGGACCAGATTAGACATCAGAAACAAAGTCAAAAAAGTTATTGAACCCTGGGCTACGTCGTCATGGCGTAGTCGCAGGGACGAGGTGGTGTTAGCCCGTCTAAGGGTTAACGCCACATGGTTAACCCACCTAGAACCATATATTAACAGAACTTTTCCCCCTCAATGCACATCATGCAACACAATACTATCTATAAATCATTTATTAATTTTTTGTACTGATCATAATAATCAAAGAAGTAAAATTAAACAATATTTTCAACTTAAAAAAATAGCTCTAACCATCGAAAATATTCTATCAGATGATAAGAATATTATAAACAAACTGCTGAGTTTTCTGAAGGAGACAAAACTTTATGACCTTATATAGATTGATATAATAAAATGGATCCAATGGCTTAATGACCTTTGGCTATATGCCTCTGGTTGATAGCCAATAAATCCAACAAGTAGTAGAGGACAGTCATTCAGAGTCCACACACAGCCATGGCCCTGTCAACACCTCTACCTGCTAACACCACTTCCCCTGCCGACCGTCTTGTTGGCAGGGTGAAGTGGTTTAACCATCTACAGGGATATGGTTTCATTACCGCAAGCAACCGGGACTACTTCATCCACAGGGAGGACATCCTTCTCTCTGCCGCCACCACCTCACCACCATCCTTGAGGGACGGAGAGGAGGTGTCCTTCACTGTGGAGGAAAGGAGGAAGGGCGTGGAGACTACCACCGTAGCCGGACATGATGGTGGGCCGGTTCTGGGCTCACTCCACGCCCATGGGAGGAGGGCGGCCCACGTCCAACCACCTCTGCAGCGACGGCAACAGCAGGCAGACCTCGTCACCGTCTGCACTAAGACTGCTGTTGCCTTAGCTGCCGAGGGACTGGGTCGTCTGTCTGACATCCTCCTAGACATCTTCAGGAGAAATGGCTTGCCACCGATCGCCATTTCTCCTGAACTACAACCACCCACCACCACCACCACTACCACTACCAAGAAGCGAGGCACCAAGAAGGGACGGGGGAGGAACAGTACAGACGAGGAACCCTCCCTGTATCCGGCCCACCCCCGTCGCCGGTTAATGCTGCCTCGTCAACTCAACAGGGCGAACAGTGGGAGGGCGCCACCACCACCACCACCGCCATCGCCACCACCACCGCCGTCGTCACCACCACCGCCGTCGTCACCGCCACCATCACCGTTGCAACCATCTATGTCGCCACCACCACAGGAGATGGAGACGGAGGAGGAAGACGATGACGACAAGGAAACCAGGGCCTCCTCCACCACCACCGGAAGTGAGAGTGAACTGGAGGACGAAGGGGAACGCCGGAAGAGGAAGAGGAGGAGGAGGGGGAGTAAGGACAGCAAGACAGCTGAGCCACCAGTCCCACCGAAGTACGTCTCCGTACGGTGGTATCTGGCTGCTTCACCCCGCCTCGACCTCTTCCGGCAAAACATCAAAAAACACAAAGACCCCGACGCCTTCCAGTTCAGGGAAAGGTGGAACCGGTCTAACATCCCTTCCAGACCGGCACCTTTATCAAAGTCCTTGACATCAACTAACCACATCATCAACATCAAGTGCAGCAACAAGTAATACCATCACAGCTACCACCACCACCCGCTACCACCACCACCATCACCACCGCTACCACCACCACCATCACCACCGCTACCACCACCACCATCACCACCGCTACCACCACCACCACCACCACCACCATCGCTACCACCACCACCACCACCACCATCGCTACCACCACCACCACCACCACCACCATCGCTACCACCACCACCACCACCACCACCATCGCTACCACCACCACCATCGCTACCATCGCTACCACCACCACCATCGCTACCACCATCGCTACCACCACCACCATCGCTACCACCACCGCTACCACCATCACCACCGCTACCACCATCACCACCACCACCGCTACCAACACCACCGCTACCACCACCGCTACCATCACCACCGCTACCACCACTACCACCATCATCACCACCATCATTTCCGCCGCCACTTACTAGTCAACGTAGAGTGAAGATAAAAATTAATAGTGATGCCTTAATGCCCTAAGCTGGTGATAGGCAAAAAAAAACTAAAAAAAAAAAAAAAAAAAAAAGAGGAGTCATTCGAGTCCACACACAGCCATGGCCCTGTCAACACCTCTACCTGCTAACACCACTTCCCCTGCTGACCGTCTTGTTGGCAGGGTGAAGTGGTTTAACCATCTACAGGGATATGGTTTCATTACCGCAAGCAACCGGGACTACTTCATCCACAGTGAGGACATCCTTCTCTCTGCCGCCACCACCTCACCACCATCCTTGAGGGACGGAGAGGAGGTGTCCTTCACTGTGGAGGAAAGGAGGAAGGGCGTGGAGGCTACCACCGTAGCCGGACCTGATGGTGGGCCGGTTCTGGGCTCACTCCACGCCCATGGGAGGAGGACGGCCCACGTCCAACCACCTCTGCAGCGACGGCAGCAGCAGGCAGACCTCGTCACCGTCTGCACTAAGACTGCTGTTGCCTTAGCTGCCGAGGGACTGGGTCGTCTGTCTGACATCCTCCTAGACATCTTCAGGAGAAATGGCTTGCCACCGATCGCCATTTCTCCTGAACTACAACCACCCACCACCACCACCACTACCACTACCAAGAAGCGAGGCACCAAGAAGGGACGGGGGAGGAACAGTACAGACGAGGAACCCTCCCTGTATCCGGCCCACCCCCGTCGCCGGTTAATGCTGCCTCGCCAACTCAACAGGGCGAACAGTGGGAGGGCGCCACCACCACCACCACCGCCATCGCCACCACCACCGCCGTCGTCACCACCACCGCCGTCGTCACCGCCACCATCACCGTTGCAACCATCTATGTCGCCACCACCACAGGAGATGGAGACGGAGGAGGAAGACGATGACGACAAGGAAACCAGGGCCTCCTCCACCACCACCGGAAGTGAGAGTGAACTGGAGGACGAAGGGGAACGCCGGAAGAGGAAGAGGAGGAGGAGGGGGAGTAAGGACAGCAAGACAGCTGAGCCACCAGTCCCACCGAAGTACGTCTCCGTACGGTGGTATCTGGCTGCTTCACCCCGCTTCGACCTCTTCCAGCAAAACATCAAAAAACACAAAGACCCCGACGCCTTCCAGTTCAGGGAAAGGTGGAACCGGTCTAACATCCCTTCCAGACCGGCACCTTTATCAAAGTCCTTGACATCAACTAACCACATCATCAACATCAACAGCAGCAACAAGTAATACCATCACAGCTACCACTACCACCCGCTACCACCACCACCATCACCACCGCTACCACCACCACCATCACCACCGCTACCACCACCACCATCACCACCGCTACCACCACCACCACCACCACCACCATCGCTACCACCACCACCACCACCACCATCGCTACCACCACCACCACCACCACCACCATCGCTACCACCACCACCACCACCACCATCGCTACCACCACCACCATCGCTACCATCGCTACCACCACCACCATCGCTACCACCATCGCTACCACCACCACCATCGCTACCACCACCGCTACCACCATCACCACCGCTACCACCATCACCACCACCACCGCTACCAACACCACCGCTACCACCACCGCTACCATCACCACCGCTACCACCACTACCACCATCATCACCACCATCATTTCCGCCGCCACTTACTAGTCAACGTAGAGTGAAGATAAAAATTAATAGTGATGCCTTAATGCCCTAAGCTGGTGATAGGCAAAAAAAAACTAACAAAAAAAAAAAAAAAAAGAGGAGTCATTCGAGTCCACACACAGCCATGGCCCTGTCAACACCTCTACCTGCTAACACCACTTCCCCTGCTGACCGTCTTGTTGGCAGGGTGAAGTGGTTTAACCATCTACAGGGATATGGTTTCATTACCGCAAGCAACCGGGACTACTTCATCCACAGTGAGGACATCCTTCTCTCTGCCGCCACCACCTCACCACCTTCCTTGAGGGACGGACAGGAGGTGTCCTTCACTGTGGAGGAAAGGAGGAAGGGCGTGGAGGCTACCACCGTAGCCGGACCTGATGGTGGGCAGGTTCTGGGCTCACTCCACGCCCATGGGAGGAGGACGGCCCACGTCCAACCACCTCTGCAGCGACGGCAGCAGCAGGCAGACCTCGTCACCGTCTGCACTAAGACTGCTGTTGCCTTAGCTGCCGAGGGACTGGGTCGTCTGTCCGACATCCTCCAAGATGTCTTCAGGAGAAATGGCTTGCCACCGATCGCCATTTCTCCTGAACTACAACCACCCACCACCACCACCACTACCACTACCAAGAAGCGAGGCACCAAGAAGGAACGGGGGAGGAGCAGTACAGACGAGGCACCCTCCCTGTATCCGGCCCACCCCCGTCGCCGGTTAATGCTGCCTCGCCCACTCAACAGGGCGAACAGTGGGAGGGCGCCACCACCACCACCACCGCCATCACCACCACCACCACCGCCGTCACCACCACCATCACCGTTGCAACCATCTATGTCGCCACCACCACAGGAGATGGAGACGGAGGAGGAAGACGATGACGACAAGGAAACCAGGGCCTCCTCCACCACCACCGGAAGTGAGAGTGAACTGGAGGACGAAGGGGAACGCCGGAAGAGGAAGAGGAGGAGGAGGGGGAGTAAGGACAGCAAGACAGCTGAGCCACCAGTCCCACCGAAGTACGTCTCCGTACGGTGGTATCTGGCTGCTTCACCCGGCCTCGACATCTTCCGGCAAAACATCAAAAAACACAAAGACCCCGACGCCTTCCAGTTCAGGGAAAGGTGGAACCGGTCTAACATCCCTTCCAGACCGGCACCTTTGTCAAAGTCCTTGACATCAACTAACCACATCATCAACATCAACAGCAGCAACAAGTAATACCATCACAGCTACCACCACCACCGCTACCACCACCACCATCACCACCGCTACCACCACCACCATCACCAGCGCTACCACCACCACCATCACCACCGCTACCACCACCACCATCGCTACCACCACCGCTACCACCATCACCACCGCTACCATCACCACCATCACCACCACCACCACCGCTACCAACACCACCGCTACCACCACCGCTACCATCACCACCGCTACCACCACTACCACCATCATCACCACCATCATTTCCGCCGCCACTACTAGTCAACGTAGAGTGAAGATAAGAATTAATAGTGATGCCTTAATGCCCTAAGCAGGTGATAGGCAAAAAAACCTAACAAAGAAAAAAGAAGAGGACAGTCGTGGGCTGCTGCTGCCACTGTTATCATTAATTGTGTGGGGGAAAACGTGTTTCTACGTATAGCGATGGATAGATGAGAAACTCATCGGAGAAAATTTTGTGAAATTATTTCGGCCGAGGGTAGGCTTTGCTTCACTTCAAGGAAATTGAACAATTACATTGAACGCATCCTCTCTGCAAAGGAGGCGGATAGAAAGAAAAAGCCTTCAGAGTACGCCTTATTAAACAGGTACGACGTGGAAACTATCGGGGGCGGTAAAAAATTCTTATAAAGAAAAATTCTTCAGATCCTTACGTGAGGTACATCCCCGACTCTGAGATATTTGATGTCATTTATGACGCCCACGTCAATGTTTGCCATGGGGGACAAAAGAGAACATATTGCGAGGTTAAAAAGAACGTTGCCAACGTGACTCGGGAACAAGTCGCCCAGTTTTTATCTTATTGTATAACATGCGAGGAGAAGAGGTCGCTCAGGAAAAATAGGAGTGTCGTAAGACCAATCACGAGTGGAGGCTACAGCGAGAGGGGACAAGTGGACTTAATAGACATGCGGTCTTGTAAGACCGACGATAATTACTGTTATATATTGCACTATCAGGATCATTTTACAAAGTTTAGTGTATTGAAGGCTTCGTATTCCAAGCAAACGGATGAAGTTTCTAGACATCTTTATGAAATATTTACTCTCATAGGGGCACCAAAAATTCTTCAAAGTGATAATGGGAACGAGTTCGTTGGAGCCCCGCTCAAAATAATGATGCAGAAATTTTGGCCCGAGACGGAGCTGGTCCATGGTTCACCTAGACATCCTCAGAGCCAGGGATCTGTGGAAAGGGCCAATGGTGACGTCAAAAGGATGCTTTGCTCGCTCATGAAGGAGAAGAACACGTGCTACTGGGTGGACTTACTCAAACAGGTGCAGTGGACCAAGAACACGGTCAAACATAGAGTCATTGCAATGTCTCCCTACGAGGCAGTGTTCGGCCAGAAGCACGCATCACCTATGAAAATCATAGAACAGGTAAGGAATTTTTAGCTTAGTGGTTGTGATGATGTGACAAACTGGGGAATTTTGGTAGGTTGCTCGCTAAGAAACCCTAACGATTTTTTTTTGTAGGGGGGGGGCGACTGACGACGAAGAACAATTGCGGCTGCAGCAACCACCACAACCATACGACGAACAGGTTTGTTTGTTTTTTTTTGCTTTTTTCATCATAGTCTCTTATACTGTATATCATTTTTTTTCGAATGATGAAATTTGATTTGACAAATTGGCAGGTTGCTTGCTAAGAAACCCTAACGATTTTTTTTTGTAGGAGGGGACGACTGACGAGGAAGGGATTGAACAGCGGCGGCAGCAACCACCATATGACGAACAGGTTTGATTAATTGCTTTGTTTTATCGAGTCCTTTATGTGGATCTTATTGACGAAATTCAGTTCGATAAATTGGGGGGTTGCTTGCTTTACACATGAAGATTTGTTTGTTTATAGGGGGGGGGGACTGACGAGAAAGGAATTCAAAGACAAGGGCAGAAACAACCACCTTATGGCGAAGAGTTTTTTTTTTTTATTTTTTTCATCATAGATTGAAGAAGTAGTGCACGAGTCCTTTACACCGTGAGTCATCGATTTTTTTTTTTTAACGCCGTATTCGAAGATTCGAATGTGTAGCTGGCTGGCGACTAAAATTCATTCACTCTATATTATCCAATTATTAGGGGAAGGTGTCTTGTACCGACCAATTAATTATGTACTTTGAAAGATAACACTGAAATGAATATTATAGGCGGTTTAAAACGTTATAATTTTTTTCCCATAGATGGAGACCAATAAAGAGGATATACAACAGCAGCAGACTCCCTGTGACGAACAGGTTTGTCTCTCAAAGGTTCATGTGGTGCGTCCAAAGTGAACACAATATTTTTTTTCGTAGACGGAAATTTTACCTACTTTCCTCTGAGAAAAATATTGAATTGCCTTCTTCCGACAGGCCAGTGACTCTAGATGGGGAGGAGGAGGAGGAGGAAGAAGAGTTTGAAACGGAAGAGGAGGAATATCAGCAACAGCAGTTGTACGACGAAGCTGTGAGTTGTCTGACAATCGATAATGGTAATAATATGTCTATACTTTATTTACTCTGAGAAAATAATTTGAATTTCCTTTTCCGATAGGTCGGAGGGGGGGAGGAGAAAGAAGATGCAGTTGCAACTATAACGGAGCAACGGTTTGAAAAGTTTATAAAGGTACACAATTTATTTATTTTTATTGGGCTAATAAATAAAATAATAATAATTTTATCTTTTCCGGGGTCATTTTATTTATTCTTTCTTTTAATATTCTAGATCCGACAGCAAGTGAGAGGCGGGATAGAAAAACAGGCGACCAAGATGATTCAGAGCACTTCCAGCTCTTCCCCTCCTGAGATCCACGACTGTGTCAACGTCATGGTTCCTCAGATAGATCGGCCAAAGAAGTTGAGCATGCAAAGATTTGTTGGAGTTATTATAGACATCAAGGTGACCAAAGGCCATAAGCTTTACAATGTAGCAACAAAATACGGGTGCGTCCGCCCATTACTCTCTCGCAATCAATTTGAAATCTGTCGCCAGAGGAATGTAATAGATGTTGAGCATGTAGACAGGGAAGGGATAGTATCCATCAGGAAAATAGCTTCTGCAGAAGCGAAAAGGGGCATTGAGGAGCCCTCCACCAGTTTCTGTCACTGTGCTAAGGATTTGTGTAGGTCGATGCGCTGCTTGTGTAGGAGGAACAGCTCATTGTGCACTGAACGGTGCCAGCATGGACGTAATCCCAGAACCGGCCGCATCAGTAAAGAAATTGCTCTTTCTTTTAAATGTACTAACCTTTAACAGGCCAACTTCGAACACTGTCGAAGGAGTGGCTTTGGCCCTTGTTTACATAACAGGGACCAAGAGGCCACTACCACGTCTACGTTACATTACAACGACGCAGTTATTATCTTTTTTTTTTCTGTTCGATGTTAACCAAAAATAAACATTCTTGGTCTCACCCTTTTCTTTTTTTATGTGAATCCCTCTGTCCTGTGCATAAAGCAGGTGAATCTAGCTCAACTCTGATGGCAAAAACATTAACAAGACACCGGCTGGCCTTCTACAGCGAGGTGTTACCCAAAACCCTAGTTTCCAGTATCGAGGGGTTCATAATGGTTAAGGATAGCACGATGACTGGTAGAAAAAAAACATTATCATCTTTCCCAGCCTTCTCCTTCCATCCCACTGACTGCTCGCTTGGCTTCCTCCTCTCTCCCCTTCCTCAGCACTCCAAATAGATTGTGTTTGTCGTGTCGATTTTTGTTCAATTGGGCGAATAATAATAACTGACTAATGAAGTGTCGTTGTAGTGCGACTTTCGACCTACCCTTCCTTACAGGAAATTTACTTAGTAAAGGAGAGAGAGGGAGGAGGGGGAGGTAGGGAGAAGAGAGAAGGTACGGGGAGGGAGGGAAGGATGGCTCGGGAAATTTAAAAACAGTAGCCAGCCAATTAAAATTACCTTCTTAGTATTATGCTGACCAATGAGGAGCAAGCTGGTGTAATACTTCATTATGCGGGCGGGCGAACCTCTCAGTATAGCACTATCTGCCACACAAAACAGAGTGAAGGAATTTTTCTAATAAATTATTTTTTATACGACGCCGGTCCAATGTCGAGCAGTGACGAACGTACAAGGCAGGAGCCTAATATACCTCAGCAGATGGGTAGAAAAAGAAAGTGTAAACCATCGAAATGGCTCAGAAACGTTGCATGATTAATTTTCTCCAGCCCTCCACCTCTACCTTCTCAGACATTATTCTATAGATGTGGGTATACAGTAGGTATACTATAATGGAGTACAGTAAGGTCCTGTGGTTTACTTCAGAGTTGTGTGTATGTGGGGGGGGGGGGGAGAAGGGGTGTTCCCACCTATCAGTCAAGGCCGTCATGACAGCTGCTTGCTTCCCGTTCTATTCTTCCCACCCTGCCTCACCCTTCCTGACTGACTGACCTTGAAGTTATGTGTGTTGACTGACTGGTGGGGGTTGGGGGAGGATGGGTTTGTAAGAAGGGGGGTTAGGGGTAAGGGTGGAATGGGTTGGTGGATGGCTTGGTAGGAAGGAATGAGTGAGGAAAAGTGATGGGAGAAGTAAGAAAGGGAGTGGGGATAGCATGGGATTAATGGTGGGGAGAAATAGGTAAAAGAAATAACTGAGAAAGGAAAGATGATAGTAGTGGGATGGAAAGAGAGGGAGATTATGAACGGGTAGAGAGAGAACGAGGGTGGAATGAGGGAATGAAGTGGAGTGTGAGAAGAGTGGTAGAGGAAGGATCGGTGGGGATTTAGTGTGTGTGTGTGTTTCTCTCTATTTTCTCTTCTATCCTAGCCTATAATACTGTGTTACAGGACACACAGAGTAGATAACACAATAGCAGGCACACACTCGCGTACACTCGTGGTACATAATTTCTGACCAGAGACGAACGGCAAGCATCACACACAGGTACTGTACCCTGCATTCGAACTCAGCCTCTATAGTTAGGTGTACTGGGTTGGGAAATGAACAATACAAGGCGATTCGAAGCTTTCTGCTTCTCACACTCTGGTCAGAAATTACGTATCACGATATTCACGAGTGTACACTGGCGGTCAGAAGTTGTGTCCTGATACCCTGACGCGACGAATCGCAACAAGATGAGTTGAAAGGTTCGAACAACGGTGCACCTTGCGCCTCTCTCCTCACAACGTACAGTACCGTTGTTCGAACTATTCAACCTCGCTTGGTTCATCGTACCAGGGGATAGGGACATGTGATATTTGAGCAAAGCGAATAAAAGAGGCTGACACACATTTCCTACCCCCTCTCTCTCTCTACTCGGTGTGTCACTGTGATATTTGAGCAAAGCGAATAAAAGAGGCTGACACACATTGCAGACTCCATCGGTGTGTCGCCGTGATATTTGAGCAAAGCGAATAAAAGAGGCTGACACACATTTCCTACCCCCTCTCTCTCTACTCGGTGTGTCACCTTGATAATTGAGCAAAGAGAACATAAGAGGCCGCCACACATTTTCTACTCCCTCTCTCTCTCTCTCTACTCGGTGTGTCACTGTGGTATTTGAGCAAAGCGAATAAAAGAGGCTGACACACATTGTCGACTCCATCGGTGTGTCACCTTGACAATTGAGCAAAGCGAATAAAAGAGGCTGACACACATTTCCTACTCCCTCTCTCTCTCTACTCGGTGTGTCCATGTGATATTTGAGCAAAGCAAATAAAAGAGGCTGACACACATTTGCTATCCCCTCTCTCTCTCTCTACTCGGTGTGTCACCTTGATAATTGAGCAAAGAGAACATAAGAGGCCGCAACACATTTTCTACTCCCTCTCTCTCTACTCGGTGTGTCACTGTGATATTTGAGCAAAGCGAATAAAAGAGGCTGACACACATTTCCTACTCCCTCTCTCTCTACTTGGTGTGTCCATGTGATATTTGCCCTCTCTCTCTCTACTCGGTGTGTCACCTTGATAATTGAGCAAAGCGAATAAAAGAGGCTGACACACATTTCCTACCCCCCACCCTCTCTCTCTACTCGGTGTGTCACCTTGATAATTGAGCAAAGCGAACATAAGAGGCTGACACACATTTTCTACTCCCTCTCTCTCTCTTCTCGGTGTGTCACTGTGATATTTGAGTAAAGCGAATAAAAGAGGCTGACACACATTGCAGACTCCATCGGTGTGTCCATGTGATATTTGAGCAAATAGAATAAAAGAGGCTGACACGCATTGCAGACTCCATCGGTGTGTCACCGTGATATTTGAGCAAAGCGAATAAAAGAGGCTGACACACATTTCCTACTCCCTCTCTCTCTACTCGGTGTGTCCATGTGATACTTGAGCAAAGTGAATAAAAGAGGCTGACACACATTTCCTACCCCCCCCCTCTCTCTCTCTACTCGGTGTGTCACCTTGATAATTGAGCAAAGAGAACATAAGAGGCCGCCACACATTTTCTACTCCCTCTCTCTCTACTCGGTGTGTCACTGTGATATTTGAGCAAAGCAAATAAAAGAGGCTGACACACATTGCAGACTCCATCGGTGTGTCACCGTGATATTTGAGCAAAGCGAATAAAAGAGGCTGACACACATTTCCTACTCCCTCTCTCTCTACTCGGTGTGTCCATGTGATATTTGAGCAAAGCGAATAAAAGAGGCTGACACACATTTCCTACCCCCCCTCTCTCTCTCTACTCGGTGTGTCACCTTGATAATTGAGCAAAGAGAACATAAGAGGCCGCCACACATTTTCTACTCCCTATCTCTCTCTCTACTCGGTGTGTCACTGTGGTATTTGAGCAAAGCGAATAAAAGAGGCTGACACACATTTTCTACTCCCTCTCTCTCTACTTGGTGTGTCCATGTGATATTTGAGCAAAGTGAATAAAAGAGGCTGACAAACATTTCCTACCCCCTCTCTCTCTACTCGGTGTGTCACCTTGATAATTGAGCAAAGCGAACAAAAGAGGCCGCCACACATTTTCTACTCCCCCTCTCTCTCTACTCAGTGTGTCACCTTGATAATTGAGCAAAGAGAACATAAGAGGCCGCCACACATTTTCTACTCCCTCTCTCTCTACTCGGTGTCTCACTGTGATATTTGAGCAAAGCAAATAAAAGAGGCTGACACACATTGCAGACTCCATCGGTGTGTCCATGTGATATTTGAGCAAAGCGAATAAAAGAGGCCGCCACACATTTTCTACTCCCTCTCTCTCTCTACTCGGTGTGTCACTGTGGCTGACACACATTTCCTACTCCCTCTCTCTCTACTCGGTGTGTCCATGTGATATTTGAGCAAAGCGAATAAAAGAGGCTGACACACATTTCCTACCCCCTCTCTCTCTACTCGGTGTGTCACCTTGATAATTGAGCAAAGCGAACATAAGAGGCCGCCACACATTTTCTACTCCCTCTCTCTCTCTACTCGGTGTGTCACTGTGATATTTGAGCAAAGCGAATAAAAGAGGCTGACACACATTGCAGACTCCATCGGTGTGTCACCTTGACAATTGAGCAAAGCGAACATAAGAGGCCGCCACACATTTTCTACTCCCTCTCTCTCTACTCGGTGTGTCACCTTGATAATTGAGCAAAGCGAATAAAAGAGGCTGACACACATTTCCTACCCCCTCTCTCTCTCTACTCGGTGTATCACCTTGATAATTGAGCAAAGCGAACATAAGAGGCCGCCACACATTTTCTACTCCCTCTCTCTCTCTCTACTCGGTGTGTCACTGTGATATTTGAGCAAAGCGAATAAAAGAGGCTGACACACATTGCAGACTCCATCGGTGTGTCACCTTGACAATTGAGCAAAGCGAACATAAGAGGCCGCCACACATTGCAGACTCCATCGGTGTGTCACCGTGATATTTGAGAAAAGCGAATAAAAGAGGCCGCCACACATTTTCTACTCCTTCTCTGAAGAAGATAGACTGACCAGAGAAGGTTGGAGCCACCTGTTCGACACTTCCAAGATAGACAGGGGGAGGATGGGAAAAAATGTCGACGACGGCGAAAACTACGACATCGCGTGTTACTACATCGTTTCCAAGTGCAAGGAGACCCTGATCACCTCGTTCGACTGGTGCTTTGAGCGGCTCCCCTCTGCACGGCGATTCGAGGAGAAGGACAGTGATATAATATTCCAGGATTGCGTTAGACTGCTCAAGGACTGGAGGCGCAAGGGAAAACCAGCATACGGGTTTGCAACCAAGAGACTGGTCGATCTATTGTTCGCGGTTGAGTAAATTGAATAAAAGGCGATTGAGATGCATTCTTATCCATAGAGAAAGGAGGATGGAGAAGGAATGGAAGACGGGCAAGTTCATTGCAATCGAGGGCGTGGACGGGATCGGCAAGACCACTCTTGCGAAGCGTCTAGTGGCTCTGCACGATAATGCAGTCTACATGTCGTTTCCCCGCCGCGATACGCGAGTTGGAAAGATTCTGAACAACTATCTGAGCGGATACTTGAAAGATTTATCAAAGGAGGCCGTCCACGATCTCTTTGTCCAAAATAGAGAGGAGATGCAGAAACACATATACGAGCTGTTGAACTCTGGCAAGACTGTAATCTGTGATCGTTTCTGGATGTCCGGGTCTGCGTATTCGATGGCCAGGGGGATGTCTAGAGAGGAATGCGTCGAGAAGGATCCATGTTGGACGAAGACCCTGCCCCACGCTACTGTGTTGCTGAACGGAATCGACGCTGCTCTGAAAGTCATAAGGGACAGAAAATACAAAGAAGTGACAGAAGAGAGTGAAAAGTTCCTGAGGAGCGTGTCAAACAACTACCTCAAGCTATTCGATAGGGCGCCCGGGAGTTACATCAAAATAGACATAAAGGAGGTCGGAGAGGGTGACATCGCTCTAGCTATATTCGATCTTCTTGTCTCAAAATAAAAGCACGTATAAGTTGTCATTTTTTATTCTCCCTCCCACCTATAACCCTTTAGTGGGCCAGAAGTGACTTCGAACACTGTCGAAAGAGTCAACTAGAACACGCCGTACAGCCTTCTGGGTTGTCTTCCTGACGATCCTTCGGGAAGAGGTATCAATCTCGGCGCAGGTGGCTATGTTGGCCCTGCCCGGGTCTATGCCTATGTCCCTGTCCACTCCTTCCAGGCTAGGAGAAGGGTGGTTGTTTTCACGGGGGAGAGTCGTCTTCATCTTAGGAGACGGATCTGCTCTGGAGAAGAAGACAGAACAGGCCTCCCCGTCGGTCTTTATCTGGCGGTGGAACGTCCATTTCTTGCCTGTCTATCTTGGAAGTGTCGAACAGGTGGCTCCAACCCTCTCTGGTCAGTCTATCTTCTTCTTTAGAGGAAGAATGAGGGAAAAGCTCTCTCCTGATAGCTCTGGTGGCTACTTCATAAAGGATCCCTATTCGGTTCTTTTACCGCCAGGGCCTCTAAGGAAGACGGAGACCCCAAGAGACTCATAGTCTACTACAGGTTCCTCAAGGACAGGTACGGGGAGATGATAAGAAACTTTCCCCTGGCACCCAGAAACAAACTAAAGGCCAACTACATACTGCTGGACCAAGTGTCCACCAGAGCTATCTCCTAACCTGTAAGGAGTTGACAGGGTCATTCTAAGAACTACAGGGTGGCCGTCAGGATCGCAAAGTCCCCCCCCCCACCGGCAGGAGGAACGAGCACTACTCCAGTCTCTTTTCCCTATTGATACAGAGGAGGGCCAGAGAGGGCAGGTTCACCAGGGTCGATGAGTGGAACATGACCAAGGTGTGTCACAGGTGCCGCAGGCTGTGGCTTACAGGGAGACTACTACTAATAAGGTGAGACAGATAAGCCGTTGTTCAGACAACCTCTTCTCTCCGCCTTCCTGTCCTCTGAGCGGCGATTGAGACAACAACGCTGCGTGTAACATCGTTCACGCAAAAAAAAAGACAAGATTGATACCAAGAATGTTTATTTTTTGTTACAACAGAACAGAAATAATAACTGCGTCGTTGTAATGTAACGTAGACCTCTTGGTCCCTGTTGGGGCCAAAGCCATATAACCCCCAAAGCAAGGAGTTATCTGTTCGCCACAGTGTTCAAAATAAAAGCACATATAAGTTGTCCATTTCTTATTCTCCCTCCCACCTTTAACCCTTTAGTGGGCCAGAAGTGACTGTCAAAAGAGTCAACTGGAACACGCCGTACAGCCTTCTGAGTTGTCTCGCCTGCAGACAAATTTGGACAATAGTGTATTCCTCTCCTCCTCCGTCTCTGATAGAAACGTGGACATCTCGTCCTCGTTCAGCGTACTCAAGTTGCCGTTCGAAGCCGTTATGGACCGCAACGGTCTCGATACCGCCTCTGCCTCTGATAGAAACGCGGACTTCTCGTCCTCGTTCAGCGTACTCAAGTTGCCGTTCGAAGCCATTATGGACCGCAACAGTCTCGATGCCTCCTCCGCCTCCCTAACCGAAGCCCTCAATTCCTTGACCGCCTCGGCTGCCCTTTCTTTCGCCGATAGAGCCAGTTTCCTCGCCTCTTCCTCTTCTAATGCAGCCGCCACCGCCTTTTTGCCAGCCTCCTTCATCCTGTCCTCGGCCGTCTTCGTGGCCGTCAAGACTCTGGCTTCCATCTCGCCGGGATTGGCCGCTTCTATGACGGCCAGGCGAGTCTGCTTCACCCTGTCGTGGTCGACGGCAAACTGCGTAGCGTTAGACGGAGGAGGAGTCCTCAGATAGTACATGCCAGTCTTGAGCCCCATCCTCCAAGTGTACATGTGTAGTTTGGTGAGCTTACCGAACGCATCTGTCATGTCCTCGTCCATGAACACGTTCAGAGATTGAGATTGGTCGACAAACGGCGCCCGGTCTATAGCCATATCGACGAGCATCTTCTGAGGCATTTCCCACACGGTTCTGAACATCTTCTTGGTGTGTTCGTCCAAACCTTCAATGTCCTGTACGGATCCATGCGTGTCCAGCAAGAGGTCACCCCAGCCTGGAGACCACATGTTATTCTCGAACAAATGCCGAAAGAGGTGCTTATTCACCACCTTAAACATGCCGTTCGTCACGTTCCTTGTATAGAGATTGCTCGTAAAGGGCTCAAACGACTCGTTGTTGCCCAGTATCTGGGCGGTCGAAGCCGTCGGCATCGGGGCCACCACATACGAGTTCCTCATGCCGTGCTTGAGCAACTTGTCCCTCTTGAGCATGTCCCAGTCCAGTTCGGTGACGATAGGGCGGAACTTGGTGGTGAAGCCCCGGGCCGTCTTCCTCTCCTGCTCCTCGCGCCAGAGGTCGAACTGGAGCAGTCCCTGGCTGGCTGGACTGCCCTCGATCGCGGGATACGTGCCCCTCTCCTTGGCCAAGTCGCAGCTAGCTTCCACGGCGGCATAGTAGATGTGTTCGGCGATCCTCCTGTTGAGGATCATTGATTCCGGGTCGCCGTACACCATGCCCATCAGCATGAACGCGTCTGCCAGACCTTGGATGCCGATGCCCACCGGTCGGTGCCTCAGGTTGGAGCGCCTCGCCTCCTCGGTGGGATATCTTGTCCGATCGATCACATTGTCCAGATTTTTCGTCACTATCCTGACATCGTCCGTCATCTTGCCAAAGTCGAACGTCCGTGTCTCCTTATCGACATACATGTTGACTGCGACAGAAGCCAGGTTGCACACTGCCGTCTCGTCTGAAGAAGAGTATTCCATGATCTCCGTGCACAGATTCGAGCACTTGATGGTGCCAATGTGCTTCTGATTAGACTTGTAGTTCACCGCATCCTTAAAGCACATGAAGGGCAAACCCGTCTCTATTTGGGCTACAATAATCTCCGACCAGAGCTTCTTGCACTGGATCTTTGGCAGGTCAGTCATTGTGCGTTCGTACTCCTCGTACTTCTTTTTAAACTCTTCTCCGTACAAATCGGACAGTCCGGGGCATCTCTTGGGGCACATCAGAGTCCAAGTGCCGTTCTCGACCAACCTCTCCATGAAAAGATCGTTCACCCACAGCCCAAAGAACAGATCCTTGGCCATGTCCGTCTCATCCGTTCCGGGGCGTCTCATCTTCAAGAAGTTGATAATGTCGGGATGCCAGAGCTCGTTGTACACGGCTACGGCAGTCTGCCGCCTGTTGCCTCTGTCTTGTTTGGTGGCGGCGACGAAGCAATCTGTCATCTTCAGTAAGGGAATCAGGCCCTTCGACTGCGAGTTGGTCTCCTTCATGTACGATCCCATAGCAGGGTAGTCCTGTACGGCAATGCCCACACCCCCCGTATTAGAGGTGATCTCCGACACGTCAGCCAGAGTCTGGAGGAATCCCGTGGTCTGGTTTTTTCCGCCCTTGTGAACAACGAGGAAGCAGCTAGAGAGCTGAGGGGTGGTGGTGCAGGCGTTGAATAGTGTGGGGGTGGCGTGAGTGTACCTGTGCTCCGACAGCATCTCTACGTCTTCAGTACGGCATTCCTTCTCTTCTCGGGGTCCTCGGAGTATTGGCTCACGGCTATGGCCTCCCTCATCAACATGTGCTGGGGGCGTTCCACCATGATACCGTTGCGATCCTTGAGCAGATACTTGTCAAAGAGGGAACGCAGACCAAAGAAGCTAAACTCCTTGTCCTTGTCGTGACGGAGGGCTCTCTCCAAGAAGTCTGCGTTCTCTTGTACGTATTCGTTCATCTTCGGATCGATGATGCCTTTTCCGCACATTCTGTCCATGATGACGCTAAAGGGATCCTTGATGTTACGATGGCAGTTCGAGACGAGAATCTCGGTGGCAAGAGTGTCAAATTCGGTATTTTGGAAGGATTTGTTGTTGGCGGTGGCGGCAATGTACGTGTCGATCTCATTGGTATGGTTTCCATCTCTGATGGCTGGAATTATGTCGTCGGTGAACTTTACAATGTTGATATGCTTCAAACCGAGACATGCGTCCCTAATTCGGGCATATATCTTGTGAGAGACGAAGGGCTCGGTTAGCCCGCTTCGCTTGACCACATGCCTGCAGCCGTGCTCTCCTTCGTAGGTGTACGTCTCAGAGTAAGAAGCCATGGTATTGAAGCCACGAGTAGTCGAGATTGAATGATGCTGAAGCTGCCACGTCTAGTTTTATAACAACTGTCTTGGGAGGGGTCATGACACCATTAGATGAGCGCCTCTGACTGAACGCTTTAACCCTGGCACTTCGCATGAATAAACCTTACGTTGGGTGTATTGTGTGACTACCACATGCACGTATGATAGTGTTGGAACCTTTATTGTTTTGTAGAGGAGGTGAAGCAAGGGAATTTGAGCATTATAGACAAAGACTTATCTGATCACTTGCCAGCTAAAGGGTTAAATCAACGGTATAGGAAAAAAAGGGGTGATAAAAAATATGATATGTTTGGGCTAAGCTTCTATGTCTAGTTTCATCATAACTGTCTTGGGAGGGGTCACGACACCATTAGATGAGCGCCTGTGACTGAACGCTCTAATAGAACAAAGTTGATGTAGGCAGGTTATGTATGCCACCTTGCGTTTTCTTTCCTCTTCCTTTTTGCTCAGAGGAGGGCGATCGGCCTCCGAGGGTACGCCGTTGTCTACAGTATCATAGCCATTCATCCGGTCAATGCGGTACTTCCACCACCACTGCCAATCATTCCTCGGATGCCAGTCTTCCTCCTCTGATGCGTCTTCTTCATCATAAACGTCGCTGCCGTCCGATAACTTCATTGTGATCAGGAACACGACGTCGGGCATTCTTTTTATGATAGAAGGTATTTTATTGATGCAGTCCTTGTCGTCCATACCAGAAGACACTGCGTCAGCCACGTCGCCCATCCAGTGGCCGTCGCACAACACAGTAACGCCTTTATTTAACAAACTTTCTATCTTTGAGTAAGTTTCAATCTTGTTAGAGATGCGAGCTTGTAACAACTCGTGCGGTGTGAGCTTGGTGGCGTGATGGCAATAGTCTTTGAGAACTCGCCCGCTTTCACCAGCTTCAAAGTCTGGATAGGATTGAATCGCGACATTAGTGCCGATAGCTTTGATGTCTGCGATGATTTTTCTCATGCATTCGTTGTCCAGGGGCATCTCTAGGCCTTCGAAGACCATCAGTTTACCTCTCTCGGGTGCTGGCTGCGCCGCCGCCTCCTCGGAGCAAGTTCCGAACCAAAATTCCAATAAAGAGGAAATCATGTTTGCGATTCGTTATACAATGGCTATTAAATCATATAGGAAAAAAAGGGGAATTATGGGCGTACCCGTTTATTAACTCTTTAGCGGGCCAGAAGTGACTTTGAACACTTGCCAGCTAAAGGGTTTATTAAAATTCTGAATACAGGACGTGTTGTTCAAATAGCCTCCAACGCCTCTTGTAAATCCTCGTCAAATCCTTCTTCATCATCAATAAAGAATCTAGCGAACCCCACAGCGAATGGCACAATTGCAGTGTATATAGATTGACAAATGTCGTACAGGATATTCTTATTCTTAATTCGCTTGATGGGATTCACAGGCATGTCCTTCCACAGAAAATCGATTCTGATGGAGGTTAGAATCTGCTTCAGTATGTCAGATCTAATCTCTTGAAGCTTGGAGATGAGCGTAACGAATGAAGCCGTGCCCTCTTCCTCCTCCTCTTCTTCTCCCCCTTCCTTCTTTTTGGTGGCTTCTTTCACCAATTTTTGGACTTCTGGTATAATAGAAGTGTCTTTTGGAGTGTTTGATGATAGGCGTATGAGTCTTTCGGATGGTTTGGGCATCTGTCTTATAACGACCTGAAGAGGATCCTGAATGTTGTCAAACACGATAGTCTCAAACGTTTCTACCAGGTCTTCTTTCGGGATTTTGAACATGTACAAAATTTTCCCCAAACCTATCTTATTTACAATCTGCTCGATGCGGTGAGGGGTTATGACCACGAGTTGATCGTGGACCTCCTTTCTGGTGTGGAATACGGTGATATTCTTAAGATAACGGCTGTATTCGGCCATCTTTTCTCGCTTGCTGCGTTTCATCTTGTGCGAGGAGGATCTGCTGCTATGGCAGTCGTCGTCGCCATCATCCTGTATCTCTCCGTCTTCGATAATATCATCATTCTCCTCCTCTTCATGTCATAGTTTCTTTTTCTTATGCTGTTGTTTATTGGCCTCTTCGCTACAGTAGTCGCGAGCTAGTTTATTTTGGGGTCCTGCCATCGAAGTATTTGTCCAGCAGTATCTGCTTGTTGTGTACGTCCTGAAGAAAATTCTCTGAGCTCTCAACAATCTCCCTTACAGCGTGCAAAGCGTCACAAATGACGACATACATGGGGCCTGACAAGTTCACTCTGCAATCCAGAACATCTTCTCTCAGACCACTGTCTCTCCTCAGAATCTCTCTTCTCTTGTCCAAAACCTGATTGAAAGCAGCCCAGGAACCGTCAGAATCGTAGCTGTAACCAGTGAGCAGACTCCTTATGTATCCCTCGGCATACGACCGATGATTGATCAGATCATTCAGTCCGTATAGGGCGTCTGCATAACTGACGTGGAAGCTCTGGAAGAAGAAGCAAAGACTGACATATATGTCGTTGACTTTTCTCCTCTCGATCTTTGTCTTCTTGACAGTTCCTCCTTCTATTCCGACTAATTCCTTTGTAGTGTTAGTTACTTTGAAGCACGAATAGAATAAGAGTGCCGTGATGGCGCGTTCCAAGGCATTGGAACTGATGAGAGACATGCAGTTCTTCATACCGTTCTGCACTGCATCAATGTCTTCTATCTTTGTCAACTGTGACGCGGTGCGCAGGAAGCTGTCTCTGAATATCCTGTACATGTCATGTATCCCCTCCATGGCATTTGGCATGTACGTCTCCGTGAGGGTCTTCTCCGAAGAGTGGGCAATGGAAGGATCCAGTTGGTGCTCAACCGACTTCGACCACTTCAGGGCCAGATTGTAAGCATTGGTCCTTTTTGTCAGCTCCACCACGTTCTTTAGATCTGAAGGATTAATGTTGAGAGAATCCAACATATCGATCAGCGTGGCCTCAACGTCGGCAACTTCTATCTCTTCTGTAGGCGATGCAATCGCGGCAGTAGAACCCGTCTCGTACTTGCCCTTGTCCAGCACGGGTTCGCCATTCAAGGATAAACCAATGCCAATCGAGTTTTTCTCTCGCATCTTGTTGAGTGATCTGCGCCCGGCTTCACCGCACGAATACACGCCCCCCAACGCCATCGATGATGACGTGGAGGTCTTTCCTGGCACGGACAAGCGGCTAATGTGTCCGCATATTTCCATCATGGCGTTTTCTGCCCTCCTGATGTGTAATTCTTGGGAGAATCGAGATACTGACACGGCGTCCAGAATATCGGATGGAAGCTCGTCCTTTGTCACCTTCCTCCTCTTAAAGTTGACCAGAGAAACCACGTCGCTGGCGGAAGGCTTGGGGGTCCCGAGAAGCACGGCAGACATGACTTGAGCATCCTGAGGGATGATGTTGGCCATATTCTCGACATTGTTGGCCACATTGACCACGGCATTGGCTGATTCGAGGAGGTACTCCTCGAGCACCCTCGAAGCTTCGGCCGAGGACGTCATTATTGTTCTTGTCGCTCAAAGACGGTGTCCTCTGGGAAAAAAATGGGTTATATCAGACCTCTTCCTTCAATCTTCCAATGGCGTCCAAGAACGCCCAGTTATAGTTTAAGCCTTCTGCCGGAACGATGTCGCGATCGAGCTCGCCATGACGTACGATTGGGCGTTTACTTTGACGACTTGTAGTTCTCGTTGCACTTGTATTTGGTCACTTCTATGTCGTTCTCGCTGTGTATTGTACAACAAGCAGCGTCGCACTGGTGGTCGAATTCGCAGTGCTGGTCCATTTCCGGGCAGTTGTGTGACCCTCCGACTCAATTGTCAACGGCAGCATTATTGGTCATTTCCGTCACCGCAGTTACAGTGGGTGCACCCGCTGCTTCTCCCTTCCAATGTCAGCTTCGACAACGACACCAAGTCTTTACTGTCATCCCGGTGGTACGTCGAGGAAGAAGTCTTATTGCCAGATTCAATGGCTGCTCTGGCCAACAACTCTTCTTCTTCTGTCATCCCGTCCGCGTTTACCAATAGCGAATCCACCAAACGCCTAAGGATAGACTTGGTCTGTGAGCTGGCGTGTAGAGACGTCCTATAGTTGGCAGTTGGACGTTCGTTAGGCATGAATATGTCGTCCTTGTTCAAAGTTTCAATGATGCTCGCCATGTTTATGTTGAGACCAATCTTCTCTACGTCATCGTCCTCGAATGCCGTGATATCCTTGATAAAATCGCTGGTGATCCTCTTTTTTGAAGCTTCTTCTTCCTCGTTAGACGCTTCGGTTGCTTCACCATCGTCGTCTATCATTCTCTTTCGTTTATACGTGGTACTTCTGTCTAAAACGCGATTGAAGAAGGCCACCCCTGGCGTGATGTTGTAGTCGTCGCCGTAATTCTTCAAGAGCGCAGCTTGGTGTCCCGTGCTGTGGGGGAGCGTGCCCATCATGTTCACTACACTGTACACGTCGGTGCCCAAGAGCTTGGCTATGTTATGAGCATTACCCGACGTGATCTCCTTGTTTATGAACTTGAAAACCTCGTATTGGGTGTCTAGACGGGCCGTCTTAACCCTATTATTGCGTCTTATTTTGTTGGAAGCGTCGTTGCGATTGCCATGGAAAGAGTTCCTGGGAGTGTACGATGTCGTATCTTCCAGATATCCGGCCAATATGGTCTTTTCTTTCAATTCCGTGCGCACCAGAGAGCAAATCTCATCATAGAAGTGTCCGTGCTCGCTTCTCAGCCATTCCGAGTTACGACTGATGCTAGTCTTGTCCATTGTGTACACCAACGGTGCTGCAGCATTGTCATTTCGCCGTCTCCGGGGCGGGTTCACCCACCAGCAGTCAGACTCTCTGGGCTCGAACGCGTTCTCTGCCATAGCGGCCCTGGCGATGTCTTGCGGATCGTGGTTAGCCGTGATCTTTTGATGAGACAATACATCGAATGCGGCCAGAGTCTCTCTGGTGCTGGGCAAAATGTTGTTAGACATGATGGCTTCTATATTGTCGCCGCCCTTCTCGCTTCCGTACTGAACGGAATCGATTGATCTCCTGTCAGTGTCGCCCAGCAGAGCCTTTCTGATGTCATCCAGTCTGGGCGGTTCGTAAGCGTGATCGTGAAAGAATAGGTCGATCGAGAGAAAACACTCCAGGGGCGGGATACTGTACTTCTTCCTGATCTCCAGTATCTCTTTCTTGGTCATCTTTATGGATTTATCCATAAAGTAATGGAAGAAGCCGAACATGAGCCTCGCTTCGAGAGACACGTCGTCCCTCGCACTCTTGCCCAGGATGGTGTGCTTGCCAATCTTGAATACAAGTACGCGCTTCACGATGAATTTTTCCTTCATTATTCTATTCCTTTCCTCTTCGTTCTTGGCGGATCGGCACTCTAGGGCCGCTTGCATGTAGTATGCTCCTAGGTGCTCGATTCCCCTAGACATGTCTCTGGGGACCTGAATCTTGAAGAACATACCCGGAAATGTCTCTGGGATGTAGTTATGAGCCAGACAGTGCCTTCTAAAGAACAAGCGTATGGCGTGGAAGTTGAGGTTGAATCGGTTGAACGTGGACACTCTGTTGACGACAGACACCGAATCTATCCATATCGGATACTCTAGCGTGTCGCTGATAGCGGCCACCGCCTTGACCACACACAGGTTCGTCAGGTCCGTCTCCTTTAGTCCGACCACGATAACGGCCCCCGTCTTGAACTTGAGGACGCTGTAGAAGGACTCTTTGCTCTTGAGGGCGGTAAATTGCTTCTGGGACATGTATCTCTCTGACAGAATCATCCTATCTCGGTCGATGATAGCTCCGCCACAGTCGGGTTTGACGTTCTGGCCGTAGTCGATGAGGATACTGACGCAGTTGTTGTCCGTGGAACATGTGGTGTAGTCCACCGGACTCAGTATGAGATGTTTAACCTTTGGCATCCTGAATGGTTGTGTGAAGGCTAACAGGGTTGTAACCCTTTAGCGGGCCAGAAGTGACTGTCGAAAGAGTCTACTTCTCCTTGCTTTGGGGGTTATATGGCTTGGTTTACAAAACAGGGGCCAAGAGACCACTACCACGTCACAATACAACGACGCAGTTATTATCTCTTTTCGTGACCTAACCAAAAATAAACATTCTTGGTATCACCCTTGTCTTTTTGTTTTGTGTGAACAGGGTGTTGCAGCGGAAACTTTCCCTTGGTACCCAGAAACAAACTAAAGGCCAACTACATACTGCTGGACCAAGTGTCCACCAGAGCTATCAGGAGAGAGCTTTTCCCTCATTCTTCCTCTAAAGAAGAAGAAGATAGACTGACCAGAGAGGGTTGGAGCCACCTGTTCGACACTTCCAAGATAGACAGGCTGGGAGGCAAGAAATGGACATTCCACCGCCAGATAAAGACAGACGGGGAGGCCTGTTCTGTCTTGTTCTCCAGAGCAGATCCGTCTCCTAAGAAGAAGAAGACGACTCTCCCAAGAAAACAACCACCCTTCTACTAGCCTGGAAGGAGTGGACAGGGTCATAGGCATAGACCCGGGCAGGGCCAACATAGCCACCTGCGCTGAGATAGATACCTCTTCCGGAAGGATCTAAAAGACTCACGGCCAAGCAGTACTACTGCGATTCCAGTTAAGCGGCTTCCAAGGAAGGCCAGAACGGCAGAGTACAAGAAGGCCGCCAAGGACGTGTCCAAGAGACCCAATGAGGGTGGGGGAGGAGGTTACGTAGAAGCCATGTACGACAACATGGAAGTACAGGGCCTCCAAGAGGATCAGAAACACTACGTTCTCAAGAGGAGGACCCTGGACAGGTTCGTCAACGGGGTGCTCTCTCCTTCTAAGAACTACAGGGTGGCCTTCGGGGACGCAAAGTTCTCCCCCACCGGCAGGAGGAACGAGCACTACTCCAGTCCCTCTTCCCTATTGATACAGAGGAGGGCCGGAGAGGGCAGGTTCACCAGAGTCGACGAGTAGAATACGTCCAAGGTGTGTCACAGGTGCCGCAGGTGGTGACTTACAGGGACTACTACTAATAAGGTGAGACAGATAAGCCGTTGTCGCTCTGCCAAGAGTTGTTCAGACAACCTCTTCTCTCCACCTACCTGTCCTCTGAGCGGCGCTCGAGACTACAACGCTGCGTGTAATATCACACACAAATTCCTCAGATTGTCCGCTGCAACACCGCCCACACCCTGTAAACTGGACAGAGGGCTTCACGTAAAAAAAGAAGACAAGGGTGATACCAAGAATGTTTATTTTTGGTTACAACAGAACAGAAATAATAACTGCGTCGTTGTAATGTAACGTAGACGTGGGGTAGTGGCCTCTTGGTCCCTGTTAGGGCCAAAGCCATATAACCCCCAAAGCAAGGAGAAGTAGACTCTTTCGACAGTGTTCGAAGTCACTTCTGGCCCGCTAAAGGGTTAAAAATCTTCATCATCACAGTCCATCTCTTCAAAGTTAGCGTCAGAAGCCTCAACTCCGTCATTTACGCCTCCGACCTTCTTGTAGTTGGTCACTTTGACCTCAAAGAAGTTGGACTTCATGGGCATTCCAATGTTGCTCATAAAGTCGAACGGATTCTCCACGTTGTAGACTTTTGCAACACCCAACTGCGTCAAAAGCACGTCGGCGGTGTAGGAAATGTATTGCTTCATCCTCTTCACTGTCATGCTGTTCATGAGGTCCACCCGGAGCGCTTCTTCCACGAACATGACCTCCAGAGCTGTCGCTTCCTTTATAATCTTGTGGATTCTCGCCTCGGGTACCCTGTCTTCCTTGTGGAGGTGTTTGTGCAGTGTCACCGCGAGCCTATTGTGCATGGCCTCGTCTCTCGAGATCCATTCGTTGGACAGCACCAACTGAGGCAAAACAGGATTGCCCTTGGCCGATTTCCTGTCCTTAAACCAAAATATGGATGCGAACGACCCGCTAAAGAAGATGCCCTCAACACAGGCAAAGGCTATGAGGCGCTCACCGTACGTCGCATACGTGTCGTCGATCCACATCTGGGCCCAAGTCTTCTTATCCTTGACCACATCTGTGTTGTTCACGGCATCGAATAGGCAATTCAGCTCGTCCGGGTCGGTGATGTAAGCCTTCAGCAGTTTGCCGTACACCTCGTTGTGCACGTTCTCCACAAACATCTGTGCGGTGTACATGGCCTTGACCTCTATCAGCTTGGTCTCGCCCACGAAATTTTTCATGATATTCTCGTTGACCAGAGCGTCGGCGGCTGCGAAGAAAGCGAGGGTGTACTTTAGAAAGCATCTCTCATCTTCTTGCAGATCCTCGAGCCAACTGCGACGGTCCTCGCCGAATTTGTGCTCTCCCGCGTGCCACAAGCTCCTCACGGTCTCGTCGAGGAGCATGTATATCTCGGGAACAGTCACGTCGAACACGTACTTGTTCACCGCTTTACTGTTGTAAAGCTGTCCCTTCTTGTGTCTTTTACGCTGTTCATCGTACTCCTCCTTGATGATATCTAAGGCACGAATAGCCCCCTTGATGTCGCCTTCCAGCTCGTCCCTGATAAAATCTAGAAGTTTTTGCTTCTTTGCGTCCGTTTCGCGCTCTTTCTCTTCGATCATGAGTTCGTACTCTGGAGTCGCTTTTCGTAGCTCTCTGATGCTGGAGGACACGATCGTGTCCATCTCCTTTACGGTCTTGAGGAGGACAGTTTTCTTTGGAGTAGATGAGGATCTTTCGCCTTCGAAGGAAGCGGAATCGACAGGCATTCTGATGACAATATTTTTCTCCTACGAACACAGATGATATTGTGATGCTTAATTGGATGCCGTGTCCCTTTATATACCTTTTAACCCTTTAGCTGGCAAGTGATCAAATAAGTCTTTGTCTATAATGCTCAAATTCCCTTGCTTCACCTCCTCTACAAAACAATAAAGGTTCCAACACTATCATACGTGCGTGTGGTGGTCACACAACGCACCCAATGTAAGGTTTATTCATGCGAAGTGCCATGAATGTACAAATATAGATAAGAAAATGGATACACAGAGATGGCAGAAGGGACTCCCGTGCCTGCCAACAACAAAAGGAAGAGAGGAGGAGAAGAAGAACAGCAGTCTTTCAAAACTGTAAAATGCAAGTTATCTTCCATCCTGCTGGAGGGGGACACCTCCATGAGAGCCTCCATAGACAAGCGGGTAGAGGTGGTGTCCAAGATGGCTTTCAGGGCCTCCATCATCATGGAGATGATACTAGAAAGCCTCCTCTTATCCGGAGAGGATGATGACAGATGGCCGGATTTCTCCAAGGATAACATGTATGATCAGATATTCAAGAGGGGTTCTGATGGCAATAGACTGACAAGACCGACCAGAGTTGTAGAAGAGTTGTGGAACGGAGGTTCGACCGAGATGAGAGTCCTGAGGGACAACCCCGCCGTCCCTCCCGGAGAGATGCCTAAGGGAATCTACAATTCCGTGGGAGAGAGGGCCCACGTCACGTTCAAAACGGCATTCCTGAACAACCTGAAACTAAACTTTAGTGGGAGGCAGAGAGTGGCCATAAAGGCCTATCTTGGAGACAACAGATCAACGGACTACTACAGGAAGGTCAATAGGCTACAGAACGCCATAAACAACTGGGGCATCCAAGAGGAGGAGGAGGAGTAACACGCCCAGTTCGTAAAGGATCACAGAGAAGCCCTATTTGGCTCTTCTACCGCCAGGGCCTCTAAGGAAGACGGAGACCCCAAGAGACTCATAGTCTACTACAGGTTCCTCAAGGACAGGTACGGGGAGAACTCCAAAAGGATAAGAAACTTTCCCCTGGTGCCCAGAAACAAACTAAAGGCCAACTACATACTGCTGGACCAAGTGTCCAGGAGGAGGAACACGCCCAGTTCGTAAAGGATCCCTATTCGGCTCTTCTACTGCCAGGGCCTCTAAGGAAGACGGAGACGGGAGACCCCAAGAGACTACTTTCCCCTGGCACTCAGAAACAAACTAAAGGCCAACTACACACTGCTGGACCACCAGAGCTATCAGGAGAGAGCTTTTCCCTCATTCTTCCTGTAAAGAAGAAGATAGACTGATCAGAGCCACATGTTCGACACTTCCAAGATAGACAGTCTGGGAGGCAAGAAACGGACGTTCCACCGCCAGATAAAGACCGACGGGGAGGCGTGTTTTCCAGAGCAGATCCGTCTCCTAAGAAGAAAAAAAAGAAGACTCTCAACCACCCTAGCCTGGAAGGAGTGGACAGGGTCATAGGCATTGGCCCAGGCAGGGCCAACATAGCAACCTGTGCCGAGATAGATAACTCTTCCGGAAGACAAGACTCACGATGAGGTTACGTAGAAGCCGTGTACGACAACATGGAAGTACAGGGCCTCCAAGAGGATCAGAAACACCAGGTTCAGGAGGACCCTGGACTCTCCTTCTAAGAACTACAGGGGGGGGGGGGGGGGCCTTCGGGGACTCAAAGTTCTCCCTCACCGGCAGGAGGAACGAGCACTACTCCAGTCCCTCTTCCCTCACATCGCCGTCTCCTGCGCTCCCCTCTCTCTGTGTGTGTGTCACCATGTACACAGCGCACTGGAAAATCATCGGATCCACAAATGCACCCACTCAACAAGAGTAATAAAATGCCAAAAACAAATAATCCATTGCATAGATACTTGGGATTGAGCTTCCTGTCTAATACATTCATAGTTTGACGAATGCATTGCGTATGGCACCTATTCTTCTCCTTTGCGTCAGCCAAGTTGGTCATGTTGTTAAGATGCTTAATATTCTTGTTGACGACCATAGCCATGAACATGGGGAACTCTCCCTCTTCCTCCTTCTGCTGCTCTCTTCCTCCCACTTTTTCGTTCAACCTCCTCTTCTTCGTACTCCTCCTCCTGCTGCTGCAATCGCCATCAAGTACATCCCCGAATCTATCAAACATATTGATATAGATAGAACAAATTAGCATAAATGCAACGTTAGACATATAATCGGACGACATGTCTCCTACGTTGTACAGCTTCTTGTTAGAATTGATCTCTTGCACTACCAATTCAAGCAACATGTGCAGCTGATGGCACGAATACATCACGTTTTTGACGTTCATGCTACCCCACGACCACATCAGTTGCTTCATCAGCGCGTCTCCCACTCCAATCGTTCCGGGCTTGCCCCCTTTGATGATGTTACCTCCATCAACATCTGGCATCCTAATGCCAAAACTAGTGTTGATTGTAGTAGAATGTTCCAAAACTCTCATCTTGAGGGTGCTTCCCTCTCCGTAGACAGCGTCCGTGACGACGAAAGGAAGGTCTACGAACACGACGGGGCGCATGGCCGAGTTGACCAGACCCCACACCCCTCTCGTCTTTGCTCTGTCGATGCACATCTGTAGCGTGTCCATGTTCTTGGGATTGATAATGCAAAGCTGCTTGTGCGCGCCCGAGGCAGAATCATCGTCCTCTTCTTCTCCATCGCCGCCCGCCTCGATCAGAGCGTTAGGCCTGGTGGCCAGCATCACGGTAGACGCATGGGCCTGGAAGAAGGTGTTGGAAGCCTCCTCTAGCTTGATCATGTTGCTATTGTCACTCAATTCAAGCACCTTGTGTTGCATTACGTGCTTCAGGAACACGGAAGGGAACATGGACACCAGCTTGTCTGCGTCGCTTGCCTTGTAGCCTGTGTTCATCAACTTATTCCATCCTTCTACCCTTCTAGCCAACCTATCGTAGTGTTGTTGACGCCTATTGTTGTTGTTGTTCCACTTGTCGGCCCTTTTTGCCAGTAGGAGAGCGTGAACCACCTTCATGCCAGTCTTAATGATCTTGTCCCCCAAATCGACGTTTGGTTCAATGTTCTTGGCTGCAAAGTTGGTCTCTAGAGGGAAGATTAGCATTCTCTTGTACATGGCCGTGTCCACGAAGAACTTGAGAAGGTAAGAGTTAGATATCATGATTGGAGTGGCCGCGGCGCTGCAAGTGAAGGGTCTTTCGTGCAGTCCACGCACGGACATCATTGAATCTGTGGAGGCAATCTGCTTGAGTTTATTCGACGATACCTGTCCAGGGAGCATCTCTTTGGTGAGAGGAGAGTCCTTGTTCATCTTGCAAGAGGCAAGATTCGATTCGATGAAGGTGTTGGTCTTGGCGTTGCCATCTATGGCCGCCAAGAGTGCTCGTTCTCTGTTGTTTAGAGGTCCGCCGCCTTCCCAATTCGGTGGCCGATCGGTGACAAACGCATTGAAAAAACTGGAGGATAACTCGTTCCTCACGGGGGAGCATGTTGTTGTAGTGGTCACCTTTCCGTTATTATTTTTGTTGTTCGCGTTGAATAGGGTAGCAATCTCCCTCTGGAGGGCTCCAGCCCTTACGTTATTGCTACCGGCCTTCGACGCTTTTATTAGCACCTTATCCATGGACTTGTTGATGTTAAAGATCTCTATTCCGTCTATAGAGAGCATGGGGAAGCCAAACTTGCGAGGAATGTTGAGCACTTGGGCTATAGTCTGTTCTACCGTCTGTTTGATGATCAGTTGAGCGGTGTCGTCGTCGCCGCCGCAGAATAGGACCTTTGAGCTCTTTCTCGGTCTGGATAGGATCGGACCAATGTCTTCTTGGGAAGCGACGGCAGAGTTTGCAACAAACCTCTTCCTAAAGTCCTTTTTTGTAAGAGAACTGGTAGAGGCCGACGAGGGATTGTAAGCGTGCATGGCGTATATGACAGACGTGGAGTTGTCGGACTTCGAGGGATGGCATCTCTTGGTCAAAACGCCCCTGTTCTCGTCTGCCGTCCACTCTTTGTCCGCTTCTATGCACAGATCCTTCATCAGGTTGAGAGCCTCTTTGAAAGGCTTGAAGGACTTTGTTTCAGGGTTCTTCTTGATCAAATCCATGCAATCTTCCTTGATCTTTGAGTAGGAATGAGTAGTAGGAGACGACGACGGTAGTTCTTCGTCGTCGTCATTCGTGGGCGGGATGAACGACATTTCGCTAAATTCATTTTTTATCTTGTCTGCTTTAGACAATACGAGGTCTGTATCACGCACCCAGGGGGAGTCGTCCAAGATCTTGGGCGAAGACGTGCAGAAAGGCATCTCAGAGTTGGAGAATATGGATGAAAGGATCTTTTCTCTGTTGATCTTGGCGAAGACGGGACCCTTGATGTGGTTCCACCACCCCACGCGGTCAGAGATGTAGTTGATGACGACGGGATAATGGTGGCATGAGGAGGAGACGGCCTGATCGTCCTCTTTCTCATCTTCGGCGTGTCTCTTCCTCTTGTTTTCTTCTTCTTCTCCCTCCTCTTCATCGTCATCATCATCTTCTTCGAGAATGTTGCCCGTTTGTAGCTCACACACTCTAATGTTGTTATCCTTTAGGCGTTTGGATGACTTGTCCCACTGGTTCGACGCTATCTCAATGTTTCTGGTGTGTATGGCATCCAGTTTGTCCTCGTTGTGCGTCGTGGCCTGCAAAACTCCTTCGTCTCCCTTCTTCGAGTCTTTGACAGAACCACCCTGGTAGCCAATCTCTTCCAGGATGTAGATCATCATCTTGCCCGCGACGTATGCTAGTTTAGCGTCGGTTGATGATGCATCTCCCTTTCCCACCAGCGCTTCCATGCCCAGATCCGCGTGTTTATCCCACCATCCAGTCTTGACCACGTTCACCAGCGACGACTTCAAGTTGTTGCCCAAGACACCAATCAGGCAAACGGCCATCTTGGGTGTCATGTTTAAACCCACGGCAGACAAGGTGTGGAGCAAGTGGTGCACCTTCTCTCCGTCTCCCGTACAGATGCCGTTGACGTACCCACAGAAATTCATGATGGACTTGAAATGGTAAAGAGCGTGCATGTTAGGCATTTCAGTGCGCTGATCCAGTACCTCCGCGTAGCTCTTCGAGAGAGCCTTGGAGAGGTGAGTCTCCACAGAGTCCTTGTTTTTCTTCTTGATCATCGTCTCGACTATGGAGTGAATCATGCTCAGAAAGACGTAGTTCTCGTCGTCGACGCACACGGACGGGGGCTTCGTCACGCCGGTAGTGTCACGGGTAGTACTGGGAGGTAGAGTGAACTCGTCGCCGATATCCTTCCCCACGTACCAGTAATTCTTGGCGCTGGCGTCGTTCGAGGTTACATTGACGAGTCTGGAGATGTGTTCAATCATGGGCAGCCCTCTGGTCACCGCCGTGCCTTCCATGCATGAAGCGAGGAAGGCGGCTGTGGTATTGGGATCGAACATGGCTCCGTGCACAATGAGCTTTTCGGTGTGCAGCTTGCATCGCACAAACATGTCGGTGATCAGGTTCACGCCCTCCGAGCAGATGCGTGCCTCCGATCAGGAAGAATCTATTATTGTCAACGCTTATGCACGAGTTCCTAGATGTCTTCATCTTGAATGAGGTAGCCAAGCCTCTGGAAGCGGGAGGGAGGTCTTCCAGGGCTCTTTTGTTCTCTCTGTTACCCATAAAGTTGGACAGAGAGGCCACCCTGCAGTTGGTCGATGCCAATCTGAGATGATGTGCTCGAGTCAGCAACCACTTCATAGACACCACCGGGTGGGCCAGGAACGACACTCCTCTGATCTCGTTTCCTGTTCTAGTGTCCAGCGCAGACAGGTGCGTCCTCTTGGTGGGCGCTTTGCGTTTACTTTTGCTCACAAAGAGCTCATTAAAAGTCAGTTTAGCCCCCAGAACGATCCTCTTGTCGATCTTTATGCACGACCTGACCCTCGCAGAGAAGCGATTGTGTCTGGTAATCTCGGGCACCATAGAAATGGCCAACCAGTCTTTGTTGAGGATAGTAGTCGTGGTCTCCTTTCTATCCCCCAGATCCGCGAAACACTGCTTCAGAGCGTCCAGGTGGGTTGTGTTCGCATCGGGCGGGAACTCGTCGCCGTAGAACACGTATCCTCTGAGTCGTCCCATGATGTACCTCAACGACATGTCTCCGGCCCTGTTCGTGACCGCGTTCGCGGCGGCGTTGTCAGCTGCGCTGTTGGCCTCCCTGTCTGCCCTTCTCATTTCCATCAGCATGTTCCTCGCGTTGTAGTTCGAGTTCAGTACAGAATACGATGAGGTAAGATGCCCGTAGACAGAATACTTTACAGTCGTGGTGTGATTGCAGTCCTTTACCGTGTCTCTGGCCGCTTTCTTGAAGACGTACTCGGGTTTGCGAGTATTGCCAGTCAGGTCGATGACGTTGACAGACCCTCCACCTCTTCCGTTCATCATGACCAGGTCGTTGTCGTAGATCCTGAGAACTCGGTTGCACCCGCTCCCGTTCAGAAACTTGGACGAGCTGCTCTCAAAAACTCCGTAACGCAATGCTTCAATGATGGCATTGTGATACGAATTGAATGCGTTCGTGCTCAAAATTTTCTCTCTTCCGACGTAATCAACATCCTTTGAGGGCTGTCCGCCCACAGCGTAGTCCACTCCCTCCACACTCGTGCCCGGGGTGAACACCAACGTGGCGGAATTGGTAAACTTGCTGGTGATGAACGAACCTCTACTGTCGTACATGCTCGTCATATACTCCCTGCACAGTATGGCCCTGTCTAGTAGGTCTGGATCCACACTATTCAATGGATTGGACATGTTCCTGAACCTCTCCGACTTGGACATGGCCATGGATTGGACATACAGGTCTTTCAGCTTCATCAACGGATTGGTGGCAGATATGCGTGCGACCAGGTCGGGCTTGGATAGGAACTTGGAGTGGAGGACGTCGTTCGGAGGATTGTTGTCAATCACCTGGGCGGGCATGTTAGTGTACTTGACAGAGAAGTAGGGTTCGTCGATGGTCGATCTCTTCAAAACTCCCCATTTTCTAAAGATATTGATGGCCTCTTCGAACATTCTCAGCCATATCTTATTGTAGTTCCTAAACACTAGTTTCTTGAACATTTCTGCCTGATCTCGGGGGTGAATACCGCTGTTGCACAGCCACAGACCCTTGATCGTGGTGTAGTCCTCTTCGTTGACCTCCCCTCCCTTTCGGAAGGGCACTCTGACGTCTTCTTTAGTTGTAACGTCGGAGACGCCGTCGATCTGTTGTTCCTTGCAACAATTGTCATACAGAGCAGCCAGTTTGGCGTTGTTGTGGTTGGAGCACTGGCTGAGTCTAGAGAGCTCGCCGTGCATCCATAGGATGTTGAGGGAGGAGAAAGCGTACAGGGTCTTGTTGTCTTGTTGTTGTTGTTTCTGCTGTCTGCCCACCTTCTTCGGAGAGCCCATCGATTTGCTGCCGTTGATGTTCTTCTTGGCCGACACCTTGCCCAAACGCTCTATGTTGTGATGCATAAGACGAGGAACTATACTTCTCTTGTAAGGATCGATCAGGTTGCGGCCAAAGAACCTAGCCACCTGCGCCGTGTCTAGCAGCTTGTCGCCATTGATTCTTTGTCTGAACAGCACGTTATCGGCTCCCACACCATCGTCAAAGCCCATTAGGCGTTCAGAGTACTTGTCGGCGGTCTTCTCGTTGTGCTTGAACGCCGCAATACTCGGGGGGGGGGGGAGGATGTTCGCTTCCCGGTGCTGCTTCCTCGTCCGCCTCAGCGTCTGTATCCCAGATATCGTCATCGGCGTCATCTGCATCTCTTCTCTTTGAAGACTTCCTCTTCTTCTTATTATCCTTCCTCTTCTTATTATGTTCGTCGTCATCTTCACTGTCGCTTCTCTTGCGCTTGAGTCCCTCGGCGGACACAATATCCACCAGAGGGTTCTTAAATACATGAACCTCGTCCACGGGTCCTCCTCCGCCGCTGTAGTCACCGCAAATAACCATTCTCATGTCGTACGTGCAATTCTTCTCAATTTCTTTGCATTCCTCCTTAAAGAAAATGGTTTCCTTCATTACGATGTCGTTCCACTCCTTTACAGCAGATATAGTGCGCGAGACGACGTTCCCAGACAAACCAAATTGCCTGGGGTCTTCGTGACAGCTAATGGGACAAGGAATCATTAAACTTTCCGATATGGCGTCAATCATCTGACGGACATTTTCCTTTATCTTGTCTTGACGCATCAGCCTGCGAGCCAGCTTGGCGATATTGTCTATGGCAATTATCATGTCGTCGTCGGTAAATTCTGCATCCTTTCGCACCTTTATGTCCTTCTCTCTCAAGAAGGAGTGCCCGTCGCTCGAATTGGTGCTGTTGGCGGCATAGCCGGACATGATGCCGGTCGTGTCGTCTCTGCTCCCGTGATCAAAGAAGTCATCCTTTGACGCCACGGAATCTCTTTGGAACGCGTCTCTCCTCTGCCCCTTCCTCTTCTTGTTGATGCTGCTGCTGATCTCTTCGTCCTTGTCGTTGGCTCTGTCGGTCCTGACAACGGCCTTTTCGACCGTATCGGTGTACAGCCCGTAAGACAGATCGGCGTCTTCGTCTTCGTCCCTCTCGATCGCGTTCATTTCCGATCTCTTGTTGAACTGGACCCGAACGTCGTTGGGACGAGTTGCCTTCAGTTTCCTCGACAGTTGTTCGTTCGAACAGGCGTTGCTAGCCAGGGCCGTGTTGCTGCTTCTGGCCATCTTGGCCTCCTTCTTACCAAAAGGGTAGAACTTGCCGTGATACTCCTCCGAAGAGGATAAATTCATGTCGGAGTCTTCGTCTTGGATGCAGCACAAGACCAGGTCGGAAATAGACAGGCCGTTGGAATCCACTGACTTGACCATCATCAGTTTGGCCAGTTTCTTCAGAGAAATGTTGTGGCCTTCGTTAGCTCTGCCCGCCAGCCGCTTGAGAAAGGCCGAAGGTCTAGACATCAGGAAGGCGCGACGACCAAGGAATATAGATCTGGCGTGCTTCTCTATGAAATCGGTCCAATTCCGAGTGTCCATGCCGTTAAAGTCGAACGATTCCGTCACAGTTCCCATCAGGTCCTCGAAGAACTGGTCGTTGTTGGCCAGCATGCCCAGGGTGTATGCGGCGAAGCGGTAAAAGAAGGCGGGATCGTTTTCCAGGTCCTCGAATCTTCCACCCCGGGCGCAGTCCTCAATGTACGAAAGGTGGCCGTCGGTCCTGTGTTCCGGTCCCCAGGTGGCATTGACAATGGCCAGACTCTTCAATAAAGGCATGAACTTGTCAACATCGTCGTCACCCCCTTGTGGTGTCCCGCCAATTTCCTTTACGTCCCGTCCTTCTATCAAAAGACGGTACAGAGCGCACGACAACAGCACGGAAGAGAACGTCATCTCCTTATTTGTTCTCTCTACAGCCATAAGAAGGTCGATTCTCTCTTCCATCGACAAATTGGCACTGCCGCTTTCCCAGCAAGCAAACCTAATCTTTTCGCTCTTGGTGGTGTTCAACGAGATCTTCTTGCCAATATTGTTGTTAGATAGGAAAGAACTAGAATTGATAAAGTTCTCGGTGGTCCTCGAGTCGTTCGTGTTCATGACCTTCTCGTACACCACAGCCATCCTTCCGGTCCAACTCGAGGCATGTTTGGTGAACAGTCGATGCCATTCTTCCCTCATCAGGGTCTGCCCCAGCCTCCTTTTGGCACTGCCCAAGATTATCTCTGAACATCTCGAGACAAACCGACAGGTCTCAAAGACCGCACCCGATTCGTCAGTGTTAGGTACGGAAGGCACCATATTGAGGTGCTTGCCTTCTCCCCCCAAATACTTGCGCCAGTCGACGGGCAATGAGTCGTTGAAACATCGCTTGGTCACGTCAAACAGTGTCCACAGGTGCACTCCGTTACTGTCGCTGGCACTCTTGTATCTCTCGGTGAGATCAGAATAGAAATCTTGATTGTCGCCTATTGTAGTCAGCTCGACGCAACCGACAAATTCTAGGAATGTCCTTGTTAGGGACATATCTCGCCTCTTTCCGATCGAATCGATGGCGTGTCTGACCCTCTCTACTGTCTTCGCTGCATCGGCATCATCATCGTCTCCTCCTCTAAGCAAAAAGCTAGCCTCTTGGGGGCGGGATACCACAGCTGACAGTACACTGTTCTCCAAGTTCGCCCTAGAACACAGAGCCCACAACCCCGCAAAGAAGGAAGTATGCTCTGCCAGGTTGTCAAGGGACGATTCATATGTCTCTCTATCGCACCTCGCCCTAAAGCGGGGGAGAAGGCACTTCTTCAGAGAGTGTTCGGGTTTGATTATCCTCTTGTATATGTCCATCTGAGGTTTTTCAAAGAGGTATGGTGTCGGCGCGTCCGTCTCTTCACAAGACGACGGCGTCGCGACAAAACCAAGAGAGTGGGATACGTCGGCAAAGAACCTTCGATCGCACGCCATCGTGCTGAACCTGAGACCAGTGGTGAGCTGCCTCGTACTGTTGCTGTCTGGTACCGTGAGCAGCTTAACGACAGCAGAGTCTTCGGCGTCTTGTTGCACGGGAAAAGTGTAAGGGATGACCCAGTTCCGCCCTCTTCTAGACCTCTTCTTGATCTCCTCGAGAATTCTTTCGTGATCGTCCTGGTACTTGACAATCTTGGGCGTCACGACGTATCCCGACATGAAATTGTCCATGATCAACAGCGATTTTACCAACACGTTCTCTTGACGGTGACAAAGGGCCGATCTGTTCTTGAACGACCTCACTTCGGCGTATCTCTTAAAGAAATCGTTGATATTGTCATCCTTTAGCCTCTCCAGCTTCGACTTGACCTCGAATGCAATAGCCAGGCTCTTTTCCATGCTAGGGGGTTCGTCAGGGAAAGTCTCGTCGCCTCCTCCACTCTCGTAGGCATCGTCTTCTTCTTCGTCGTCATCGTAAGGAGGGGGCTCAGAGACGCGGTTCAGCACACCTTCAAAGATAAAATTACAGAGCTCTTCCGTCTCTACCTTATACGCGTAGGTCTCTTCCGGTGTCATGTCGGAGCGAAACATGGGCACGGAGAATGACGAAGGGGTGGACATTTCTAATTCCTTCTTCTTTATCATCAAGAGCTCTGAATTCACCCTATTTTTCATCTTCTCGTACTCGGATTCGCTCTCTCTGGTGCAGTCCCTGCACGCAAAGGCAGCGGACCGGGACCCGGCTCCAGTCAAGAACACTTCCAGTTCGGATTTGATGCAGTCGCATAACTTTTTAAAGTTCTCCAGACCTCCTTCGAACGCCATGCCCTCGTTTCGTACCATCTCTTCGTAGTAAAGAACAGGGTGGTTGACTGCGTTGTAGAGATGACAGAAACGCTCGGACAGGGTCACGACGGTCCACAGGAACATGGTGTCGTGCCCGTACGCGCTGCTGGCGAACGGGGAACAGTCGTGCTCGTTTCCGATAGTCTCCACCGTCTTGTCTCGTATAATGATGCTGTCTTCTGTCTCTCTATTCTCGTTGATGTCTTCTACGATCCATCTCAGTAGATCTCTCCTGTCTGCGTTGTCGGTAGCCGACGCCGACGCGTGCCAAGAGGCCTCGTCGGCGGCCTTTTCCGCCGTCCAATTGTCCGTTTCGGCAGAAGGCGAATTGACAGACTCCATATACAGTTTTCGCCACAAGTCTTCTAGGTCTAGCGACGCCCATTTCATGTTGACCAGGACCCTTTTAAATTCTTCCTGGTTGCCGTGAGATATGCCCAAATCTCTGATTATGTGTCGAAAGACTATCTGCAGCACGCAGCCAGCCACGGTCAGAGCGTAAGGCCCGTCGGCGGCAGAGTCGACAATGTTGATGTTGTTGCTCAGAACCGTGCGGAGCAGGGAGATCACACCTCTAAATCTGTTGTCCTCCACAGCATGCTTCTTCTCTGGCTTTTTCCTGGCGCTCAGCACGTCGATGACCGCAGACGCGTATCCTTCCACTATAATGCCCATTTTATCGTCTTCTTCGAATAATCCATACAGTAAGCGGTACAATTTCTTGGAGTTGATGATCGCATCATATATGCGCTTTGGTATTTCGCTAGAAGAGGGCAAAGACAGAGGGAAGGGAGGGGCAGTGCGCTTGAGCTCTTCATTCTTCCTGAAGAAGGCTGCATTGTTATCCTCTGGCGGTGGCACCTCAGCGTCCGAAGCCAGAACCCCGGAGAACGAAGTAGCGGCGGCGGACGGCACTCCTCTGCTGCCGCCGGACACGTTCAGCAGGGCCATGGGGCCAGTGTTGTCGTTCGTCATAGACATCGCGGCATCTGGGTCAAAGTCGATAGACATGCCGTACTCCGACGTGAGGAAGCTGTAACACAGGCCGCAGACGTAGTAATCCAGGTCTATAAAGGCAGTTCTGTTCCTGAGTGGTATGCTTGATGCTATATTACTAAACAATAGGTTCCTTCTCCATTCGTTCCTGTCCTCGTTCTTCCCCTTGCCAAGAGCCTGGGCGTACTTGCACTTTATGTCGAATTCGCCCAGTTTGACCAACCATTCTTCCAGGTAAGGTCTCTTCTTGACCCTTAATGTGGTGACGAGCTCCTTGTTGGAGATGACCACCACTCCGCTGTCGTGCACCTTGAACTGGTGGTAAGGCGTGGCGTTCACGTCATCCTTGACGTTGGCTGGCAGGGATAGATTCTCGGTGCCTCCTTCGTCCAGTTTGAAGTACTTGACGCACTTCTTTTTCTCCAAACCTGCCTCTACTGCCTTACGAATCTTGGGAATCGCATCTTCTAGCAACCTAGTCTGCAGGGTCAACAGGGCGTTGGTCTTTACCGGGTCGACCCCGCTCGTGTCATCGTCTTCTAGGGCCGTGGGATAGAATACCGCCTTGAAACCCATGCACATGACGTTGGTGAGGAAGGCTACCCTGAACATGGGCCTGTCGCCGCTGGACGGAGGAAGTAGCAGTCGGCGCATTAAGGGGTCCATACAGCACGTTCTCTCGACACTCTCGGTCTCTTCTCGGTACATTTCTGCCAGGATCTTGAGCTCTCTCAACAGAGTGGCTCCGCTCACGACCGGACCCTTGTTATCGTTGGCTCGTCCGATCTTGTCGACCACCGCCCGGAGGAACTCGTCATCGTCGTCTTCGTCGAATGACGTCTCTTCGTTCTCCTTCCGTATGCCCGATACCTTGGCTATGGAGACTCCGTCCATAAACAGGTACCTTCGCCCCTTGCTGTCGACGTCCACGAGGTCGTATTCTATGACAAAATTGCCATTCCATATGCGGTTCGACCTCTTGTGAGAGGGCACCGTTTTGTGCCCCTGTTGAAGGGCGAGAGGGTGCCCCTCGTCGAAAAGGGCCGTGGGGTCGTACAGGCGGATGGGTTCGCCTTCTTCCACGCACACCATTGTCTGAAAACCGCCAAAAGCATTGTCTTTTGGTTTGTTGGTGATGACGATTTCCGCGTCGGGATGGGCCAAATATTTCCAGAGGTGGAATCTTAGGTCTTCGTTCTCTAGCTTGCCACCTTTCATATCGAGTACATCTCCGGTAAACAGGCCAGATACCCTCGAGCATGGTGTTGTAAGTCTTGTTTCTTTGTAAGTACGACGATCCATCTATTTTGGTCAAATGTGTACGTTGTGCTTTTTCGAGGTTTGGTTGGACAATATACCTGCTCCTGCTCTATCTGAGAATAACAATAATAGAGATACGTCTACCTCTGCTCTTGTCCAGAGCTAGAACAGCAATACAAGCTATCGAGTATCTTTCACTCTTAATATAGTGTATTCGCTCATCGAAAATGAGTGGTAGGAACCAAAAAGCGCCAATTGCAGTGCCAGCTGGCGCAAACCCGGAGGACGTCATCGTCTCTCCCTCGCTACCACCAGCGGCAGCAGCGGCAGCAACTCCACCAGCGGCAGCAGCGGCAGCACCAACTCTTCCTAATACCCCTCTCTCCGAACAACTCATCGAAAGATGCGTAGCCTTGGCCTCTTGGGGATATAACATTACAAACGCGAGACAAAATTGCGAGTCCAGTAAGGAGCGACGAGCCCACATGACGCGTTTCACCCACCTCGAGTCCAAAGTAACTCGTGATCCTAACGTGATGCTGCCTCACGAGTCCGTCGTCACGTCCAAGCCCAACGTAGCAGCCGTGAGCAACACCGATTTCATCCAATCCGAAAAGTACAAGGACTGTTCTGCGGTTCCTCGCTTATTCGTCCCTTCTATCAGAAGCGCGGGCGAGATTTGCAATGCGATCGCTCATTCCCAGTACAGTTCCTACCACGTGTACAACTCCCGTCGCATTTTGCCGGCCTTCCTGTCCAACTGCTCGTCCGACTCTGCCTTCGGCGGAAGGAAGGAGAAGAGAGAGGCGTTGAGACGATGCTTTGCCGATAACAGTAGAGTGGACGCACTAATCAAGGACTTTGAGTCTCTTCGAGATAACGCGTACGAAGGATTCCTGCGCGCTCTCGATGAGAAGTCTCCCATCAATGCGGCCCTAGCAGCTTGGGTGTGCGGGAGGGCAGCGGCGGACATGACTCTGCTCAGAAAGAACAAGTTGAAGCACAGTCACCTCAAGAAATACGAGTCGGCGGGCATGTTTACCAACGACGGTACCACGTCCTACACTAACCCAGACAATTACGTCGCGGAGATCGGGAAGCGTTCGAAGAACAAGAACATGTCGTTCGACACCGCCACTCGCGTATTCGATCTGGCGATAAAGCGTAATCTATCTAATTACGTGGACAAAGCTACCAACAAGGGTGACACTCCCCTGGAAAAGGAAGCCATGGCAGTCTACCTCAGACAGACCAGAACCGGTTCGGCGAGAAGCAGAGAAGGAGGCTCTTGTTGGGGCATGCTCACTCCTCGGGACGCTAACGTCGTCAACGCTGAGATAGAAAAGATGTCAAAGAATCCAAAATACACCAATATGGCCACAGTGTTCAACGAAGAACTCAACTTGGTGGGCAAAAAACGCAAGCGTAACGCCACCGAGGACTTCGAACGGACGCTCGCACACGACCTGATCAGTGCCACCAAGGCCGACAAGGAGGTGACGAAGCAGACGGAATGGTCGATGCACATCACCCAGTTTGTGTCGCAGTCCTTCCTCGAGGCCATGGCCTCTCTGCTGTCGTGTGCGTTTGGCGTGTCCGATCCCTTCTCCGAGATGGGTATCGAAGCCATCAAAAAGACCCTAGTGTATAATGGGGGAAACAACACGACCCGGCGTGCGGGGGAGGCGGCGGCGGCTGCCGTGGTCGAATATTTCCTGAAGATTGGCAACTTCTCTGTGTCTTTCGTGGCGTCCGATCCCAACGACGTAATCGAAGGCATGAGAGTCGCACCCAACACTCCGGTCATCTTTGTGGTCAACAAACAGGCTGATCCTCAAGACTCCAGCAAGACAATCACCGTGTTCTCCCTCCGAGACAGACTGTTGGTGAAGGAAGACTTCGTGTCGAAGGCTCTCAAATCAAACACGAATGTGGCCGCCTCGTACGTCGACTTGGAGAACAGTCCCGCCGTGGGAGGTTGTCTTCCGATCATTCGCGGTCCCCTGTCGTCCGACGCCAAGAACTCGGTCAAGGAGGCCAAAGAGGGAATAAATCTCGATTGGTACGTGCACATGACTAACATGTGCTCGGCCGGCAAGACCAGCGCTGCTGTGGCATCCGGTATCTCTCGCGCTCTCGCCTCTGCCGACGCCAAGCGCCCCTCGTCCAAAGCCGTCAAGTATTCCGGTCCTTCGGAGAATGAAGTTCTCCGGGCCTTGCGCAGGAACGCAGACAGATCAAAGAATCTCTTGTACTCTTTGGGACAGAACCTCTCGTCTTGGGGTTACGAGGAGCACAACGCGACCATGAACTCGTACTGGTCGTCCGTGGCCTCCGCCAGATCGTTTGCGCTCCAGGAAGCGCTCAACAGAGGCGGAGACATGGGCGTCAGGCATCAATTCGACACGGGATGCGTGCGCGATTCCCTGGTCGACGCCGAGGCTAGCATCAGAGCGGCTTTCTACAACGCGGTGGATCGCCCCGGCGACTCCGTGTTCCATCTGGGAGACGTTTTGTCATCTATTCGAGGAAAGGAAGAGGACGGCAACTGGAGGAAGTTCGTGGATGCTGTGGGCAAACTTCCCGGCGCCGCCAGACGCGTGTTCAACGTCAGAGAGTTGCTGAAGGCGGCTGAAGGCTTCAAGGGCATATTTCAATGCAAGGGGAGCAGCAGACGCAAAGACACGCTAAAGAATATCGGTGCGGCCGTCAAACTAATCAAAGGTCTAGTGAGCATGACCCTCCACACCACGTTCAACACGTCGAGACTGATTGAAGCCGGGTCAGTGGCCGACGGCTGGACTAATGTGAACCAGTTCGAGCCTTCGCGCATGAAGGCGCTGGAAGACCTCGTGGGTTCTCGCGATAGGAGCGACGTGGCCGTCATTCCGCTCAGCAAAGAACGCGGATCGATCTGCTTTGAGGACAGGAGACGCAGCAGACGAACCAACGTTCTCGTCGTCCACTTGGTCATTCTGGAACATCTGGTGGCCGACAAGGTAGTGCTGGACAGTTACGTTGTATCCTCCCATCTCGAGAACTTTATAAGGATTCTGACCTCCGAAGACTCCAAACCCTTCGACAATCAATACAAATTCATGACTCTAGTACGTTACATCTGGTTCAACGTCGCCATCCTGTCGCTCACCGACTCTAACATCGTCTCTGTCATCGACATGACACGACGCGACCTCGGCACGTCCATCTACGATGATTACCTGTCCATTCTGAGCCTGGTGAACAGTTACGGCCAACAGATATCCAGTTTCTCCATAAGCAAGCTGATCGAGGCCTTTGGCAACAAAAAGCATTCGTCTTCCTTCAATTCGTGCGCAGACGCGAATAAGATCACAGACGACAACACTCTCAGCGCCGTGTTGAAGAAACTCACCGATGCCACCGAGGCATTCTCCGGAGAGGCCGAGGCCAGGGCCAACGGCGTCAAGGTGCTGTCAGACGTCAATGACATCCAGGTCTCGGTCAAGTGCTCCGACGTGATCGGCAACGACGGCAAGAAGAAGGTAGACGACATGATCAAATTCCTCAGGTCTGTGGTCAAATCGAGCCTGGGGCTCCGTAAGATAACCCGACACACGTCGGTCGACAACGCCGTCCCGGATCAGACCCAGAAGATCCTGAGCAGGATGGGAGTGTCAGGTCCCGCCATCAACAAGCCCTTGTCTGCGGCGCAGACTGTAAATATCAACCTCACTACCGACCTGAGGGAGCTCATCGTGGACGGCATCACCCGTCTCATCACGAGGTTGAGAGACCAGCACACAGAGAACAGAGCAGCGATCGATGCGAAGCAGGCTGACATAGAACACGTTTCTGGGGGAAACTGCGCCCTCCTTAAGGTTTCGTACGATATCCCGGCCGGCATTACGCCCAAGGGTGCCGCGAGCATGATTGTTGGACTCAACGAACAGTATCCCCATCTCGACATCCTGTCCAAGGCCCTGGACGAATTCCAAGCACTGTTCATCGTCCAACCTCCGGCCGACGACATCCTGACTGTCTCCATGAAGAACCTCAAGACCTTCCTCAAGAACGGCATAATCGTGTCTCTGGCCTGTCTCACAAACTCTCGCGGAACCGACTTTAACAGCAGTGGAGTGGACATTCTGTCCAAGATCTTGGCCCACTTCTCCGCCGAAGCATCTCTCGCGCTCTCCCGACTACAGAACACTTTCTCTCCCATACATCCCGGGTTGTTGGCTCTTCACGATACAATCAGGCCATCCAAGGAAGACTTTGACATCATGACCGAGGACTTTGTCAAATCGGTCATTGAGAAGATCGAGGAGGGAGCATCCCCCATCCTGTCGAGATGCGACGACTCGAATGTTAGCCGGGGTCTGGCGGAGGCGGGAGCGACCTACAATGCCGCCTCCGGCGGAGGTGCAACCTCTATAGGAGATCACCTCAGGAACCCGACCGAAGTGTGGAACAAGCATGCTCTCGCCCACTTTGACATGGCGGTCGTCCCCAGATACGCTGATCCGTCCGACGCCGATCTCCTGAAGCTATCTGCCTACTGGCAGGGCATGGCTACACTGCCCAACGGTGCCGAACCGGCGAAATGGGCGTCGGAACTCGTGGGAAATAGCAGTGTCTCGTCCGTTCCCGGCATGAGCAATGTGTGCTCGTTCAATAGTGCCCTGGACACCATGTTGGCCGATCCCGAAAACAGTTGCGGTCTGATCTCTCGTGAAATCACCAGGAACAGTGCCAGATTGGTGCACGACATCGGCTCGGAAGCCACGATGAAGGCCATCGACAACATGCTAGACAAGGGATACGACGCCGCGATAGATTGCAAAGTCGCTCGATCAAACAACAACAAGGAAGAATTGTTTGACATCTTCAAGCCTATACGCGTGGGAGAAAGGTCGTGCCGAGTGTCCACCGTTCTAGGTATCATTTCGGATCGTTTCTGCGAATACCAGACTACTTCTAGCACAAAGGACGACCTGGTTTTTGCAGTCGTGCAGTCTCTGCCTATCTTTAGGGAGAACATAATCGAAGCTACGCGGTCCCTGTTTGAGACGGCTGCCGTCTGCAACCTGCTCTCCATCAACCCCGAAGCAAAGGTAGCCAGCAAGAACATCATCAACTTTATCAAGAGCACGTCTCCCGTCATCGACGAGATCGGCGTCAACAGAATTGCCGGACTGGTCGGATCAGTCACGACCTACAAACAGTACGAGAGATTCTTGACGTTTGTGGATGAGAAGAGGAGACACCTGATGCGGAGAGCCACCCTCGACTACACTCCCTGTAACGGCAACGCCAATGACAGCATGTACCTCGGATTAGCCTCCATGACGTCTTCCGCCGCCTGTAGGGCCCGTCACATGCCCGATCGGTTCTGGATCTCCGTGTTCGAGGATTGCGACAACTTTGTGGCAAACGATACGAAAGAACACGACCGTATCTTCTCCTCTAAACTCAATTCGTACGCTGCGGTGTCCACCGGCACGGACGGAGATGAGAGCACCTCGCTCAAGGCACAGATTAGGGCTAAACGAGACCAGATCAAGAACAAGATGGGCGACATCGAGGCATTTGTGATCTCGGCCGCCAAAATCAACCTGTACGACGACAAATAAGTCGCCCTCAGCAACCTCATGAAGGCTCAGCGCTTGTACGCCCGAATGACCAGCGTCGCCTCGGCCAGGAAGAACGATTGTGCCATCTTCTCGTCCAACGAGGGCGACATTCCATACGAAGTCAACGTCGTGGACGGCGTGTTCAGTGAGATGGTGTCGGGGGAGGAAGGCAAGAACGCGGGCAATCTGTTCCTTTCTTCCAAGCTCATGGTCGCAAAGGAGCTCGCCAGGCACTCCTCCACCCCTGAAAGCTTCGAATACGTCTTGGCGTCCGCCGGAGTGGACAGCCAAGCCTTCAGGCTGGCAGACAAAATCTGTCAGCGTATGACCAGTGATGACATCAGCCTCTTCTTGGGCGGGACCATGTTCCAGCGTGGCCTGTTCACCACGTTCCTGCTCAACGACATCCTCGTCAGGCAAATTTCTCCCGACCTCAAGACAGACTCGATCAGCCAAGATACCAAGACTCAACTCGTCAATCTCGTAGAGTTTTGCTCAAAGATCAAGCGCGCTCTCATCACGATGCGCAACAACAGAGGAAAGGCCGTAAGGAGGTACATCAACGCCAGGTCTCACAACGGCAATAGCGTCAATGACGTCATGAGGGCAGATTGGGCGTTTGCGTCCAGCGTGTTCTCCGCCTTCAATACGCTTCGCGACAGGTCCTCTTCGGACACCCGCGTCTCTACCCTGATGGACATGCTCAGCTCGTCGGGAGGTCTGTTCAACATCAGAGGCGTTAATCGTTCGTTCTTCTCCAATTACTGCGAGAAGGCAGCCGCGGACAAGATTGTGCGTTCGGCCAACATAAGGATGTACAAATCGCTTAGAACGCGCCAACACGAGCAGCCCACTCTACTCGCTTGTTTGGATTCTGGCAAGTTGCTGTCTTCAACCATCGAGGAAGGAGAGGGAAGGAACGGTATCGTCAGATACTGTCAAGACGAAGAGGACTATGACATGTTGCTCGATGATTACGTCGGGGACATGATGGACATTTCATCCAAATCTTCATCTTCCGAAGGAGGAGATACGAGCGATTCCGATTACTATGACGAAGACGGAGATGATCTCTCCGACGAGGATACCAGTAGACGTCACCGCGACGCCCTCGAGACGCTAGACTCCATGGCCGTGCCCATCGGTAGGCTGTACGCTTGCGGAGACAACTACGACGTCTTTGACGACAACACCGGCTTATTTGATTCCAACTTGAAGAGAATGGTGGGAGGAGGAATGTACAGTAGCTCTGACTACTCTGAAGACGACGAAGACGAAGGAGGCCCACGGGTGCGTAGCGCCAGGCGAGCCCAGAGGATAGTGTACGGAGCCGGGTTCTTGTCAAGTGGACCCAATAATCCCATCTATAATAATGACATGCAACTCGGCAAATTTTTGAGAGGAAACATGGCGAAATACGACTCAGACAATGACTCCACGACCGACTCTGATAGCAGCAGCAGCTCTTCTTCTTCTTCTTCTCCCTCCCTCAGGCTCAAACTCTGGACAAAGAAAGACCAACTGAGCTTTGTGAGGCGAGGCATGAGACAGTTCGTGCCAAAGGACATCATGATCGACGAGAACGATGTCATCACTCTCGTCGACTACTCGTCGGACGAAAAGGTGACAGGATTCTACAAAACATACTCCTCTGGTACCGCCAAGGAGAGGAAGGAGCTCAGAGACAAACACAAGTTGACTATCGCCCATCAGCGATGCCCTAGAGCTGTTCGTGTGGACTTTAGGCGCGCTCTAGTCAAGAGTGCCGCCGTCATCGTCAAGACCCTCAAGGAGAACAGGGGTGTCGTCTTTGCCTCCCTGTTCGGCGGTGCAGGAACGGCCGTCGTCACCGTGGATAATGTGTCTGACGAGTTGCTGTTCGCCGCTAAGCTCAAAAAGATCGTGAGCGAGCGTAACGCGTTCATCAAGGAGGCTTCAGCTGCGACCTCCACCCTCTTCAGCTGCGAAGACGCACCCAAACCCGACGACAGGCTAGGCCATCTGGGTTATCTCACCGCTCCCCTCAAGAAGCTGGCCTCTTGCCTCAAGAAGAACAACAACGACTGCACGCCCATGAGTATCGAAGAAGTCTTTGCCGACAAGACCAAGAGCCATCTCGACTGGCTCAACACCACGGCTGCCGTCTTTTCTCGTTCGTTCAACGTGGCCACCGGCTACACCCACGACGAAACCCTCAAGGTATCCACCGTGCTCAAGAGTCTCTACGATTCATTCAAAAAGATCGTAACCTCCGTCGACGACACCAAAGTAGATGTCAAATCCACCCTGTTCAGCGACATCTTCAACTCTAGAATGGTGCACACCAACGCCATTCTTGGTCTGTACTGCCCCACCGCATTCCTGAATCACCAGATTGTGGGCAAGGATGCCAACAAGATCGAGACGGAACTCTTGACTCTGGTGAGAGGTGTCAACTCGCGTCAACAGACATCCTTCTGAACAGACTCATGTCCACCAAGTACGCGGGCCCCGCCGGTTCGCAGGGAGGTCTGTCCCTGTTCAGAATGTCTCTCACCGACACCATTCTGGGCAGCGGAAGTTACAATTTGAGGGAGGACGGTAAGGTTAAGGGCGCTGTTTCGCTGGAAGTGCGCGACGGCGGCGCGGTCGGAGGCGTGTCCATCGACAATAGCGTGTTTTCCAAGAAATGCAAAGATCTCATCAAGTTCTGCAAGGAACAGAACATTCTCTTGGGCAGCGCGTCGGGTCCACTGTACAGGTTCGCCACAGGCGTCAAAGATATCAAGAGCGAGTTAGAGCTCCCTTTCACGCCCGCCGAGGGAGACGTCGCCGACGACACGCTCGCCAATCTTCTCGTCTGCAACGAGTCCGACGAGAAGAGAGGAGATTTCATGAGGCTGTCTGCCCATGGCAACCTGTTTGGCTGCGCCGACATCGTCTCTAGAATCGCAAGGAAGATGATCGAGACGCAGAGGGCTCTCGAGATCATTCTGGACGATGACATGAAAACCAAGAGCGTCAAAGAGCGCGCCAAGGCCGCTCTGGACCATCTCAGGGCACGTCGAGTCAAGGCTCTCAAGACGCCCTTCAGCAAGAAGTCTCTGATCCAAGAGAACAACGGACTCCCCTCCTTCTCCGACAATGTTCTGCTCAAGTCTCGCGAATTCATGCACTCCGTCACCATGCTGACAAATGAGGTGTCCAACCGCCTTTCGCTAGAAATTAACAAGTTCTCGCTCAAATCCTTCGAACGCATCCTCGAAAACTCTGCAGTTCTGGCAAATACCAAGACCACGTTGAGGAATATGGAGAACAGGCTCCAGGCGGCCGTCGCAGAACTCAGACAGTTCAGATACATCAGAGATGAGGGCTTGACCACACCCAGGAAAGTCATCTCTAATGTAGCGAGCAAGCTCTGCACCCTCGAACCCCTTACCGGCAAGAGTTGGATCGAAGACGACATGTTCATCAAGTTTGCCGTGGAAACGGAGCTGTTTAACATCAAGGAGTCCAAGAAAAATATCACCATGGCGCTGAAGGGCGTGCACGAGCAACACGTGGCCCTGCTCGACATGATAAACTCTGCCATTAGTTCAGGCACGGAGCTGGGTGGCGGCGGCGGTGACGCCATCATCAGTAGTCTGTCCGAGCGGGAAGACAAGATGATGAAGGTGTCGTCCTGTGGCAAGTACGTGATCCATCCGACCACCGGCATCTTGGTCAAGATCGAAAAGGGCGACATTGGCAGCTCGTGCGGAGAGGGAGTCGAGGCGGTTCACAGGCAGGTGAGGATAGACAGGAACAAGAACAACATGTTGAGGGCGATACTGTATGCCATGCGGAAGGGAAGAGGCGATCTGAGAGATATTGTATCGTTCGACAAGGAAGACGTGATCAAGACCGACGCTCTCGTCAAGGATCTGGGCGCGGCTCTGGCCAACGCCGCCGCAGCTTCTACCACCTCTCTGCAACAGCCTTCTGCTACAGCAGCCAACAACATTCCCATTAATGCCTTCAGCAGCAACATTCTTCCCGTCAGAAAGTCCGTTTCGTACATTCCCGTTGCCGTGGAGAACAAGCACTCCCCTTCGTCTTCGCCCGCCGGTTGCCGTCAGTCGCACCCTATGGCAGCCTACTCTTCCATGCTTGCCGACGCCAATAGCGAGACCTCCTACAGGTTCCTCGACCAACAGGAAGCCCACGACCTGGCCTCTATCATCAACATCCATTCCAAACACAGAATGGGAGAATACAACCAATCTTCTATCTTATCTCTCTTCAATAGATCTCAGAAGGCGCGCACAGCGGTAGGTTTTAGCGATAACATCGAGGCGACCCCTTCGAAGCAACTGTTTGACAACATCAGTCAGAACACGTCCGCCGTGACCGTTCCCAAGTCCGCCGTGCCCTCCTCCACAGCCAACACGCGCATGACGGAATACGTGGCCAGGATGTCCACTGAGCTCTCCACTACACCCGAATATGCTGAACTGTCAAAGATCTACGATGATATGGCCAGCACTCTCAGCCTGTCTTCGTCTCTGAGGTCGCGTCAGTCCCTCACCAATCCGACCGACGTGGGCTACCTCCCCAAGCCTGACTACGACACGATCACTGCCGTATCAGAGATGAAACAGCTCAAGACTACAACGATCGACAGATTTGTCAAGATTCTGACCACCCTGGAGAACTACGTGAACGATCCGTCCCTGGCTTCGTCGTCCCGGCTCAATTCTCCCCCTATCATGTCTACCATAGAGAACGGGGCACTCGATTCGGCCATCGTCAGCAGTGGCGTCGGCGGCAGCATTTCACCCTCGTCTGTATCATCGGTGTATAACCGCCTCGAAGCGTCCTTTAAGGATGGAAGTTCAAAAGAACTCATCAACAAAGAGACCGACGTTAGACTATCTCTGCTGATGCACTATGAGCCCTTCCTGAATAAGATCCAGCGCGTATTCGACATGATTACTGATTATTTCAAAAACGTAGAGTCCATCAGAACGATTTTCAAGAAAGAAGTCACTCAAGTCGTAGCCGACCAGACCAGGAAGATCGAGCCCTTCTTCAACCAATCCGAGCAGAATCTACTTCCGGGGTTCGAGAGAGGAGTGGAACTGCACAAGGACGAGATCAATGCCATAAACACAGAGATCAGCGTGATCAAGACCAAAATTGTAGAGATCGAGTCTACTCACGATAAATACACCTCAATTCTGGAATCTCTGTCCGACAAGTTCAACACGGGAACCAACGTGGCTCCCATCGGCGAGCTCATAAGAGTGGCCGAAGCCTCTCAACAGGAGATCAGAATGATCGAAGATCTCAAGGATTTCGCCAGAGATCACAGCGGAGTCGTATTTAGCCCGACAAAGGAGACCATCAACGGCGACTCCGAGTCCTTGAAGGTGGTCAAACGAGAGATCGAGGAAGGACAGGAGCGAATCAAGGTGTCGTACGATGAAGTCTTATCCAAAGCCCCCCGCGTTCTGCAAGAGTCTTTCGGAACCACCGAAGACATCAAGCTCTTTATGAACAGCCTGAGGAACACCTTCACCACCCTGGGAGACTTTAACATGGCCCTCAAAGCGAGAATCACTGCCCTCGAGGAGCGCAGCCTAGTCTCTGGCGCTAACGTACAGTCGATCCGAGGAAGGATAGAGAGCGGCAGAATATTGATCCAGGACCAGTTATCCGAGCAGAAAGACACACTCGAGAAGCAGGTGGAGATTGCCGTAAACGCCGTCAACCACGCTCTGTCTAGCGAGATTGTACAGATCGATATCCTAAACTACATCGAGATTCAGGTGGACAAACTCTTGGTCAACGCCAAACGAGGCATCACCCCCGCCACCGTAAACGAGGCCAACGAGAGTACAATCAACAGCACCAGCACCAACAAAGAGAGGGAGAAGCTGGCGGCTAATGTGGATGGAGTGTTTGTCTGCCAACTCAAGCCCCTGCACGACTCTATGGACAGAATGATGGCCATGTACCGCAGAACGGGCACCAACATCATCTCTTCAAAGGCGGATCTCCAACTCTCTTCCATCTTTGACATGTCCATGGACGTGCTCGGCAACAAGATACCCGAACAGAGCCCTTCGGCCATTGTTCCGGGGCTCTGCAAGATGTGCTCCATGATGATCACCAACCTGCACGAGGCGACCCACACGTCCGATCATTCGTTCGAATTCGACAAGAAGCGGTCGGTCGAGACGCTGAGGCGCATGCTCTCCGCTGTCATCTCCAAGGACTCCAACCGGGCCAACGTCAGGTACGACACGCTGTCTCTTCTGGAGAGCAACAACGGATTCGTCAAGGAACTCAGGTTTAAGAAGAAGCAGAACGTGGCCTGTCTGACTCCGGTCAACTCGCTGCTCGGGGCCTACGAGAGCATGACTGCTCACCCCGGAACCATGCTCATCCCCACCTCTGAGGTGTTCAGCTGCGACGGACTCGACCACGGCAAGTTTAGGTCCATGGTGCACCGATCTAGCGATCCCGTCCTCGCGGATTCTTCCAAATCGGCAGACTCTATCGTGGAGACGCTCGCCGGATCCTCGCCCAACGCAGAGATGCTCTTCTACACCTACAAGGACGAGAGGCGACACTTTAACTCCATCCCCGACTACATCATTGAAAATATGAGCGAGAACGCCACTTCGATTTACAACACGCAATGCTCGCAGACCACCGTGGAGGAGGACGAGTTGACCGGTCTTCCCGTGTTTGTGGGGCGTCTCAACCGCAAGTCGTCACCTCATTTCGCCTCGCCTGCAACGACGGGCGACGGAGGAGTGCCCCGACACTGCAGCGGAGGGGGGTTGAACGAAGAAATGATGCGTTTGAGCAGAATCTCCGACGTGAACAACGTCAAGTACTGCGATCTGGACGTGAATGTCTCCGGTTCAAACAGCGCCTGGCGAATTGGCGAGATCATCAAGGCGGCTTGCGGAGGCAGCGACACTCTCACAGAGAAGGCCAAGAAGATGCTCCTGATGGGTTCCGTCACCTCGCTGGCTCAACAGAAGGCCTCTACTCGCATCAACGATCCGTCCACCCTCCTGCAGACCAACAACGCGGTGGATCAGTACATCACCGGAGAGGTCCTGTCGGCCGAGGAACTCATCATCAGGATGTCGTATCAACAGAGATTCTTCCCCGAGATTTGCAACCACAGCAGCCGGTTCATCGGTTCCACGGCTCGCAACGACATATGTCCCGGAGATCTCCTGGGCAACTACAAGTGTTTCAGAAAGGCCATGGGAATGGCACGGAACAACGGCTGTGGCATCTTTCTTGACGGCGTGTCTTCGGTGCCCACCTCTTCGACCCAACAGGGCGTTCTCGACGCTGTAGTACAGTCTCAGCCTCTCGGTTACTCGCCAAAGGAAAATTCTCTGGCCATCGAGGCCATGACAGACAGTACTGTGGACATGGTCAGTGCAGTGTCGTCGGGGGCGTGGAAGAACGCCAATCTGCTCATGCCTGACACGGCCATCACCGGTCGGGCGATTTCCACAGATAGGGTAGATAGCCTCAAGAACGCCCTCTCGGGCGTGATAGACAACGCTTCCAAGCTAGAACTAGGCGTTGGGGGCCTGTCTTCGCTCAACGCCATCCTCTTCTCTCCGCGATCCTCCTCCTCCTCTGCTGCGGGAGCAGTAGGTAGTTCCGAGTCAGAACGCCTGTTCAACCTCATCCTGGGAGGAGAGCGGATCAAGAACCCGTCCACCCTCAACACCGTGGTCGACGTGGCCAACAATCGCTCCCTCCTATCGTCGGTGCTTGATGTTCCCGAGAGAGAAATGACAGATATGGTTAGAAACATCGAAGAATCCATCGAGAAGAAGCGTCTCGAGCAAGCTATCGGTGTGATCAAGAAGAACGTCTTTGTCACGGCCAGCATGAGCAACAAAAATAATAACAGCGTGTTGCCTAGCCGCTCCGCACCCACACTCTCGTCCATCCTCACCGCTTCGGACGTTCGTCAGGGACGCCTCTCGGCTTCCATCATGGGGAGCGGCGAAGAAGCAGTGCACGCGATCGACAGCTTCAGGACTACGCCTCTCTTGGTCAGACACACCGCCCTCTTCCATCCTCACACCGCCTTGGCTCTGTCTAGGCAGACAAAGGAGATGTTGGCCAGAAGGACCAAGTCCACCACCACTGCCAACAACATTCTGAGCGAATCGATGCCGATTCTTGGCGATATCGTCCTCTGCAACACCAGGGACACCCCGGCCAAGAGGGCCATCGATAGAATGCTTCTGTCCACCTTTATCGTTAAACAGGCCCGTACCTTTGACGACGTGTGCAGTACTCTGCCCGTAGCGCTGACCAGCGTCACCCACAACATGCTCAGCGCCATAGATTCGAAGACGTCTAGGCTCTTCTCCAATCTCAAACTGCACGTCAACGACACCACCAGCGTTCTCAAGAACATCGAGAGATTCGAGAAGATGATGGGTCGCTACGGAGACGAATACGCCATGTCAAACAAGCAGAACTGCAACTGTCCTTTCGAACTCCACCACGATTTCAGGCCCTCGGCTGATGAATCTCTAATTCCTTCGTTCGCGCACGCCAGACCAGAGGTCACCCCGAGCGAGATCAGAGACACTCCGTATCGCTGCAACAGAATGCTCGCCGACAAGCACTACATCATGTCCGCCTCCAAGGTGGACTCCAGGATCAGCGGAGCCGCCCTATACAGAAGAGTATCTGAATGGGCAGAAATGCACAGTTCCGTCTCCTACGCTGGGGCCTTCGAGCCGTCTCGCGCCGCCCTGTCCAACAGCAACTTTGCCACGGCGGGCATCAATCTGGACGTGATCGTGAGACCCAACAACGCCGGTGGAGTGCTCAACGTCCTGGGATGTCACAGGAAGCACTTCTGCGTCGCCGACCTCAAGGCATCCGTTGCCTCATCCATGCCCTCTGTCTTTGCCCCCCGCGAAGAAAAGGACATGGCCTCGGAACTTACCCAGAACGCCCTTCCTCACAACAAATACATCCAGAAGAGCAGAATTAATGCTGCGAGCATCATATTCTCCAACATTCTCGACAAAACCATCAAGGATCTGGGCGTGGACATATCCCGGGATCTGTCTAACAAGTTAATCAACGGAGAGTACTCCGTGTCGGAATCTGTACTGGGAGAGACCAATTCCATCATGAACAAGCTCATGAGCAACGTGACCATGTCTGCCGTCCTCCGTAGCGATGAAGCGGCAGAGGATACCACTTCCATTGCAAACTCATACGGAACCGCGTCGGAGATTGCCACCAACTATGCTAGAAGAGCCATCAAGGAGGCCGTTTCTGCCGAACTCAAGGGAGCGGCGGAAAATGTGCCCTTCTCTAGTAAAGTTGACGGCAGCCTGGCCTTCGACTTCCTCATGTCCAAAGAATCACCGTCATCACCATCGACCTCCTCGTCTTCATCGTCAGACAAGTCTATGATTGCTATAGTGTTCGAATCTATTGCCAGCAAGATCGGAGACAGGGACTTTGGTCGCATTCTCGACGACATTGACGCCAAGATTGCAGATCACGAGTTCTCCGACAGGGTGTCTTCCCTCTCTAGTGAAGCCAAGGAGAAATGGCGTAGGGGGCAACAAGAATTGCGCAGAATGCTGTCTTTCATGCGCATTCTCAAGGATAACATTACTCCTTCCCTGTCCACCGGAGAGCTGGGAGAGAAGATGAAACTGTACATTTCTCTCATTTCCGCCAAGTCCAGGTACGAGAACACCCTGAGATACGGCCTCTCCAACTCTTCTTCGGTCGACCTGAGCCATCTCAAACCCCTGAACCCCACTGCCGTGTCCAAGAATATCGAGGATACGTTCACCTACAGAAATGTCCCTCCCGTGTTCATCATGGCCCTCCCCGACAACTTCTCTGCCCTGTTCCAGCAGGAGCAGCGCGACCCGGACTACATAATCGATAATAGACGCTCTCTCACCTCCTTCCTGAACCACCCCAACACCAAGACCATGGCCAACGTGGCTCGAGCCGGCGTCGGGGCCGGAGGAGACAACGCCATGGGCATCTATCCTTCAGCCCTCCTCCTGCAAGAATCGACCGTATCTACCGCCGAACCCGTCGTGGACGTCCACACCGGCAGCATGTACGAGACCAACGTGACCAAGAGTCCGCTCATGAATGTCGATCCGTTCAAGGATTCGTCCGGTTTGGAGAACATTCCCGCCACCGAATCCGACATCTTGGCGACGGCGAACGGCAACGGCAATTTAACGCCCTGTTCCTACCTTCAGGTCTCCATGCCCACCCAATTCTCCGGATTGGTGACCAACACGGGCATCACACCGACCCGTTCGGGCGCCTCCTTCAACTTTAACCGGAGGGACGGATCCGTGGTCGTATATAAGAAAATCGTACCCTCCGTCCTCTGTTCCGATGCTTCGTTCAACCTGTTGGATGAGTTTTCCAGAGCAGACACCACCCTGAACGACATGGAGATAAAGTTTGGATTCATGCCAGAAATACTCGAAGCCGTCGCAAAATACAAGGGATTGGAGGTATCCGACGTGCTCAAGAACATGAACACCAAGATGACTAACGGCGGTACGCTAGATAGGACGACGGGAGACTTGCTCATCCAGAAGAGCGGCGTGGCCTTCCCGTCTTACGCTGTGGACGCGGTCGCCGCTCCTTCGGCGGCGTCTACCAACACTTGGGGGAGCACCAACGGGCTCCTCCAGGGCCGTCTCTTGCCTTCTTTCCTCCTCTACAACCCCTCGGGCGCGGCCGCCGTCAACAGCGTTCCCATCACCAAAGAAGGCGAGCTGTTGGCCGCCATGAAACGCGATAAGGCCTCCGGGATAGGAGAAGGAGGCGAAGATGAATTTGGCAGGGGCATGCTCAGCGAGGGGGCCCTACGAGCGGTGGGTGACAAGGCGCTCTCGTCCGAGCTCAAACCGCTCAAGGAATGTTGGGACAGGATCGTTAAGCTGCAAAAGGTATTCTCCGACACTGCCAAGAACCTCAAGGAGAGCATCAACAACAAGACTATTCGTGATCCAGATAGCACCAAGAGCATCGCGGAAACTCTCCTGAGTAATTACAATACTCTCAAAGAATGCAAAAATTTTATCAGAGACATGGCAGCCAGGATCGTCGCATCCAGCGATCTCATCACTGGCGGTTACGGCGGCGACCCCACTCAGGCCCTTATGACTCCGTACAAGGTTGAGCAGATGGGCATCGTCGGGGCCGTTTCTGCCGGCGTTCACATGGGCATCGGAGGCCTGATCGCCTCCAAGAGCCGCGGAATAGATGCGTTTCTTTTGGCAATGGAAGAACAGATCACCCTGAGCTCAAAACAGGGCAGAGAAATGCCTGAACACGGCGGAATCAGGTACGACAGCAGAAGGGAACTCTTGTCCGACGCCGATTCGCTCTTCAGGGGTCTGGTAGTGGACGGATATGCATCTTCCTCGACCACTCTGTTGCACAGAGTGGTCGATAATATCGTGCAAGGTCTCGAGAGTGGAGAAAGAATGAGACAAAGGGCCCTGATCGACGTGGCCCCCTCAGCAGAGTTTAGAGTGGAGGACAACAAGCGCCACGCCATAACCAGACTGTTGTCGGAGAACCAGACTCTGTTGAATGCCATTGCCAATACGATGTACTTTGGCTCGCCTGGAAGCGAAGGAGGGCGAGGAGGAGGAGGAGGAGGAAGTATGCTTGACGTGATAGAAGACCTAAAATATCAGCAGAAGATGATGTACGAGACTGTCAACAGGGACGGAATGAACACCCTGTTCAACACCAAATAGATTGTATTTGTCGTGTCGATTTCTGTTCAATTGGGCGAAAAATAACATCTTGTATGGAGAAAAAGAAATAAAATACTGTAAAAGTGTAAAACTTTGAATTTTTATTCTCCGTGGCAACCTCGTTCTCTCTATCTGTACATACGGCGGAAAAATTACTGAACTCCCGGTCAAACAACCGCGACACCTTCTTTTCCGGGCCGAGCGGGAGATGTTTAGAAAATCTTCTGTTCGCGACTTGGTCAACCGGGAGAGAAGAAATCGCTCTCTCGGATTCTCTAGTTTTCAAACACACGATTTTATAAACACCTCCCGCTCGACCGTTGTGTGACTACCACACGCACATATGATAGTGCTGGAACCTTTATTGTTTTTGTAGAGGAGGTGAAGCAAGGGAATTTGAGCTGTATAGACAAAGAATTATTTGATCACTTGTCAGACAAGGGCGTCAACCTCTTCTCTCCTCCTCTGAGCGGCGCTTTCGTGGATCGAGACTACAACGCTGCGTGTAATTCCTTAGATTGTCCGCTGCAACACCACCCACACCCTGTAAACTGGGTTCATGCAAAAAAAGACAAAGGTGATACCAAGAATGTTTATTTTTGGTTAGGTCACGAAAAGATATAACAAAAAATAACTGCGTCGTTGTAATGTAACGTAGACGTGGTAGTGGCCTCTTGGTCCCTGTTGTGTAAACAAGGGCCAAAAGCAAGAAGAAGCAGACTCTTTCGACAGTCACTTCTGGCCCGCTAAAGGGTTATACGGCCATTTGCATCTTTATGGTACTTTGGGGCTCGCATCCCTCTATAATAAAATCTTCGTACTTAAATTTGTCTATATCTTCCCTTTCTTCCTTGAATCTCAGCTTGGGAAATGGAACTTCCGGTTTGCGTTCAAGTTGTATCTTGAGTGCATCAATGTGGTTGGAATAGATATGTGTGTCACCGGTGAAGTAAATCAAATCGCCGGCTTTGAGACCGGTGACGTGAGCAACCATATGCGTCAGGAGGGAGTAACTGGCAATGTTGAAAGGCACCCCGAGACCCACATCCGCCGATCTCTGGTATACAAAGCACGACAACTCGCTCTTCTTGACGTAGAACTGGCACAGGATGTGACAGGGAGGGAGCGCCATCTTGTCAAGATCGGCGGGATTCCACGAGTTTATGATGGTTCTCCGGTCATGCTGGTCATTCTTGATGATGCGGATGACGTTTGCCAGCTGATCCACACCCTGGCCAGTGTAGTCGGTGCAACAGTCCACGTATTTGGCCCCAGAATGTCTCCATTGGAACCCATAAACGGGCCCCAGGTCCCCTTCCTCGTGATGACGCAGCCCTCGCTTGTCAAGGAAGTCTCTCGAGCCGTTCCCATTCCAGATCTTGACATTCTTGTTCGAGAGAACCTTGGAGTCGGTAGATCCGCTGATGAACCACAATAGTTCTTCGATGACGCCCATCACGAACACGCGTTTGGTGGTGAGTAGAGGAACGGTGCCATCGCGTAGAGAGAACTTCATCTCGCTGCAGAACACAGACCGAGTGCCCGTGTTGGTCCTGTCTCCTCGGTCTTCCCCATTTTCTAGGATATGTCTGATCAGATTGAGGTATTGGTACTCCTCGTGATGATCCATGACGAATTGTGTGCTCAACGGGAGGTGTACTCCACCTTTTATAGCACATTCGAGCTGTGGCAATACGTCCAAACCTGCCTAAACTCGGAAGGGGAGGTGGGTCTTCTCTACACATTCTGTGGAAAAAGGACTGAACTCCAGGTCGGTCAACCACGACACCTTCTTCTCCACCAACTCAACACACGATATTTTTTTTCACGTCTCCCGCCCGACCCGGAAAAAGTGTCGCGGTTGACCGACCAAGAATTCAGTCATTTTTCTACCAGCCATGAAGATGTGTGGCTGCCTGTAATTGTCGCCTTGCAGCGATATCAAGGTGACACTCTGGTCGGTCTTCTCTTCACCTTCCTGTCCTCTGAGCGGCGCTTTCGTGGAAAGAGACTACAACGCTGCGCACACAACTTTCTCAGATTGTCCGCTGCAACACCACCCACACCCTGTAAACTGGACAGATGGGTTCGCACAAAAAAAAGACAAGGATGATACCAAGAATGTTTATTTTTGGTTACAACAGAACAGTAAAAAAAGAGATTAATAAATAATAACTGCGTCTTTGTAATGTAACGTAGAAGTAGTAGTGGCTTCTTGGTCCCTGTTGTGTAAACAAGGGCCAAAGCCATATAACCCCCAAAGCAAGGACTCTTTCGACAGTGTTCGAAGTCACTTCTGGCCAGCTAAAGGGTTATTTGCGTCTCGGTACATATTCTCTTAGAAATTTGTTTATAGCTGTTCTATTTGCTCTATCTCTATCTGTCACCGCCAGTGCTGAGGGGGAGAAGCCGTGGCTCTCCAGCTGTCTCACATTTGAGGCGATTCTATCTGTATCGGCAAGAGTAGGGAGACAAAGAATGAACTATTGGAAGGTTCTTCTCTGGAAGACGTCGTGTAGTCGTCATCTTCGCCGCCGTCTAGAGGTATGGACGAAGGTGGCCCTAGGCGTTCCTGTAGGTTCCGGAGGACTAAGTCGCGAGGTGTCATCGTCACAGACGATCGCTGCTGATTTGGTACGACTTTGAAGATGGGAGGTCCAACATTTCCCGGAAGACCGCCTTTTCCCTCTGCTCCCGTAGCTCCTCCAGGACCTTGTGGACCCTTCTCTCCTGGGGGGCCGGCGGGACCCATCGCTCCCGGGAGACCGGGCAGACCTTCCTTCCCCTGAGGCCCGGTGGCTACGGCAGGCCCATTCTCTCCTCGAGGTCCAACTTTTCCCGGAAGACCTTTTTTTCCATCTGCTCCCGTAGCTCCTTTAGGACCTTGTGGGCCCTTCTCTCCTGGGGGGCCGACGGGACCCATCGATCCCGGGAGACCGGGCAGACCTTCCTTTCCCTGAGGTCCGGTGGCTTCGACGGGTCCCGCCTCTCCTCGAGGACCAACTTTTCCCAGAAGACCTCCCTCTGCTCCCGTAGCTCCTCTAGGACCTCGCGAACCCGTTTCACCCTTCTCACCTCTGGGACAGGCGGGTCCTGTCTCCCCTTGAGGTCCTGCAGCACCAACTGGTCCGATTACACCAGGAGGGCCTTGTCTTCCGTCTGCCCCTTTCTCGCCTCTGGGTCCAGCGGGTCCCGGTTCACCTCTCTCCCCTGTAGGACCAGCGGGACACCGTAGAATGACCTTTCTCATCCTCTTTTTAATGTCATCGTTGGCTGCTTCTGCTTCTTCGTCGTCCCCATGCGTGTTCGTGTGATATACATGGAGCTGTTTCTCTTGTAGTATTCTCTCTTTTTCGCTTTTTAGCCTGTCTCTCAGGTCTTCCCAAGCATTTTGCACCCAACCATCCCGTTGTTGCCTGTACTGTTTGATTCTTTCCTCGATTGACTTGTTCATCGTCACAACCCCGCCGATCACAATGAATAACGTGACGGCCGCGATAATGTATACGAATACTTCAATCACAGATCCATTTTTTCTTATATTTTGTGTGGTTGGGACGATTTCTCTGCAAATTGTGTCGCCTTCCATTGTAGGTCCAAATCTTGAGACTCTATAGGTTCCAGGAAAGGGACCGTAAATAAGAAAATCCCATACTAGGAACGGTCCTTTGCGTGAAATCTACCGTGTCAACCCACTTACTTAGCCCTTCAGCTGGCAAGTGATCAAATAAGGCTTTTGTCTATAACGCTCGAATTCCCTTGCTTCACCTCCTCTACAAAACAATGAAGGTTCCATACGTGCGTGTGGTAGTCACACAATACACCCAACGTGAGGTTTATTCATGCGAAGCGCCATGAATGTACAGATATAGACAAGAAAATGGATACACCAGAGATGGATGGCAGAAGGGACTCCCGTGCTTGCCAACAACAAAAGGAAGACGAAGAGCAGTCTTTCAAGACTGTAAAATGCAAGTTGTCTTCCATCCTGCTGGAGGGGGACACCTCCGTGAGAGCCTCTGTAGACAAGCGGTGGTGTCCAAGAAGGCTTTCAGGTCCTCTATCTTCATGGAGATGATACTAGAAAGCCTCCTCTTATCAGGAGAGGATGATGACAGGTGGCCGGATTTCTCCATATATGATCAGATATTCAAGAGACGGCAAGAGACTGACAAGACCGACCAGAGTCGTAGAAGAGCTGTGGAACTGAGGTTCGACTGAGAAGGACAACCACGCCGTCCTTCCCGGAGAGAGGGAATCTACAATTCCGTGGGAGAGAGGGCCCACGTCACGTTCAAAACGGCACTCCTGAACAACCTGAAACTAAACTTTAGCAGGAGGCAGAGAGAGGCATAAAGGCCTATCTTGGAGACAACAGACTGGCAGACTACTACAGGATGGTCAATAGGCAACAGAACGCCATAAACAACGGGGGCGTCCAAGAGGAGGAGGAGGAACACGCCCAGTTCGTAAAGGCTCCCTATTCGGCTCTTCTACCGCCATGGCCTCTAAGGAAGACGGAGACCCAAGAGACTCATAGTCTACTACAGGTTCCTCAAGGACAGGTACGGGAAGAAGATGATAAACTTTCCCCCGGTACCCAGAAACAAACTAAAGGCCAACTACATACTGCTGGATCAAGTGTCCACCAGAGCTATCAGGAGAGAGCTTTTCCCTCATTCTTCCTCTAAAGAAGAAGAAGATAGACTGACCAGAGAGGGTTGGAGCCACCTGTTCGACACTTCCAAGATAGACAGGCAAGAAATGGATGTTCCACCACCAAATAAAGACCGACGGGGAGGCCTGTTCTGTCTTGTTCTCCAGAGCAGATCCATCTCCTAAGAAGAAGAAGACGACTCTCTCCCTCTCTCCCGTGAAAACAACCACCCTTCTCCTAGCCTGGAAGGAGTGGACAGGGTCATAGGCATAGACCCGGGCAGGGCCAACATAGCCACCTGCGCCGAGATAGATACCTCTTCCGGAAGGATCAACAAGACTCACGGCCAAGCAGTACTACTGCGATTCCGGTTACACTGCTTCCAGGGAAGGCCAGAACGGCAGAGTACAAGAAGGCCGCCGAGGACGTGTCCAAGAGATCCGATGAGGGAGGGGGAGGAGGTTACGTAGAAGCCGTGTACGACAACACGGAAGTACAGGGCCTCCAAGAGGATCAGAAACACTACGTTCTCAAGAGGAGGACCCTGGACAGGTTTGTCAACGGGGTACTCTCTCCTTCTAAGAACTACAGGGTGGCCATCGGGAACGCAAAGTTCTCCCCCACTGGCAGGAGGAACGAGCACTACTCCAGTCCCTCTTCCTTATTGATACAGAGGAGGGCCGGAGAGGGCAGGTTCACCAGAGTCGACAAGTGGAACACGTCCAAGGTGTGTCACAGGTGCCACAGGTGGTGGCTTACAGGGAGACTACTACTAATAAGGTGAGACAGATAAGCCGTTGTCGCTCTGCCAAGAGTTGTTCAGACAACCTCTTCTCTCCGCCTTCCTGACCTCTGAGCGGCGCTTTCGTGGATCGAGACTACAACGCTGCGTGTAATATCGCACACAAATTCATAAGATTCTCCGCTGCAAATCCACCCGCACCCAGAGGGGTTCACACAAAAAAAAAAGACAATGGTGATACCAAGAATGTTTATTTTTGGTTACAACAGAACAGAAATAATAACTGCGTCGTTGTAATGTAACGTAGACGTGGTAGTGGCCTCTTGGTCCGTGTTGGGGCTAAAGCCATATAACCCCCAAAGCAAGGAGAAGTAGACTCTTTCGACAGTGTTCGAAGTCACTTCTGGCCCGCTAAAGGGATAAAAGGAGAACTGTCATGGGCCACAGGCCCACAGACAACCAACACTCCGCACCGAGAACTGCTCGCTCTCCGCTCCGCACCATGGACTCTTCAATGCCCGCCGAGGCCGAGTACAGACTGCACGAGATTGAGTTTCAGCTAGAAGCCATGGATGGTCCGGTGGTTTCACCCGTACAGATGGCAGAAATCGAGGAGAAGATAAAGGCCATGGACTACATTCCTCCTCGCCCGCCGTCACGCAGCACATAGCGCCAGATGGAGACAGAAGAAGTGTGGTGTAAGATGAAGCATCTCATCATGCCCAAAGATGTCGCACACGTCAAGATCGGGGAGGCGGAACAACCTCGTGATTCCTGCCATTACCACACCAAGCACCTGGTGAGCGACAACAATCGCAAGTTGAAACACAACTATTGGCTCTTGGTCGACCCGAAAGAGAGTCAGACGAGGGGCCAAAAGACTTTGCAACGGGAGAAGAGACTGAAAAACTACGCTCAAGTGCCCCCCAAGGACGTCATTGGGGAAAAACAACAAGGATTTTTCTGATGAGGATTTGGTGTCCTGGGAAGATAATTCATTGTTCGTCTTCTTCTCTGCCAACGTTCGTTCCAAGGTAGAGGTAGTCTCGTACCTGACGCTGGAGAAAGTAAAGTACGCAGTTCCAATACAGTTCAAGACGTACAAGCTGCTGGTCGGAGACCGTCCAACATATAGTGTGACATTTGATGGCGATAAGATGAGCATCGAAGAACGCTTAAAATGCGTTGAACACTTGTCTAAGAAGTTCATAGATGTGTCGTTCGACTACAACGGAGATGGGAAATTCCTCAAAGTGTCCTTCAAGTCGAAGGGCCAGGTATCTGCCACGGACGTGTACAACGAGGTGGAATCATACGGTTTGGACGGCATTAGCGTTGAAGGAACGCTGTTGAAGCGTTGCAACCTGTCAAAGATGAACAGAGGCAATTCGAAACGCAAGTGTCACATGTTCATGTTAAACAGCGAAAAATCTGTGGATGAATTTGTGCAGATGTGCGAGTTGAAGGAAATCAAGAGCTTCATCAGGGCAGTCAGGGTGTACAAGAACCGTGTGTGTGTTGTTTCTATACGCCGAGCCGACCAAGACGAGCAAGCTCCTCGCGTTGATGGACACGATGCACGCCGACTCTGTTAATAGGAGGTTAAGTTACAAGATGAAGTTTTCTGTTGTAAGGGAGCTCTTGGAAGAACTGGAGGGGCAGGTAGAGTTGAAGTACAAGAGAGGGGACCTACTCGCGCAGCGGGACATCGTCAGGGATGTGCACAAGATACCTTCAAAGTATTTTGAGATCAGCGTGGGACCCTCTCACCCTCGATTGACCGAAGAGCAGCTATTGTATCTCTCTAACAACCCTTCGGTGGAAAGAGTCCTAGTGACTAGCTGTTCGAAGAGAGGAGTCGTCAGTCTGAGCAAGGAAACGCCTCCGTCCGACGCGCATCTCCGGGGGTCTTCAATTCTTCGGGATGTCGTGTTCAAGGCGATCGACGAGAGAACTCGCTACGCCATGACTATTTCCGATAAGTTGCTGTGCATTTGCAAGTCGAAGAGGATGCACCCCAAGATATCGTCAAAGCCCCACATAATGTATCCTTTCTACAGCACTAAACGTAGATACAAGTACTTTATCAGCGACCCTGAGGTTGTATCCGATCCTCGAGTCGTGGCCGGCGAGTTCATGTACATCCCTACCAGATTCAAGGATAAAACGTACATTTTTAAGAGCCCTCGATATGTTTCCTTGCTCAACGTGCCCAAAGGTCTAGTGCCCATCACTCTGCGTAGGGCCAAGCATTGTGTAACTAGGAAAAAGGTTCTTTTTTTTGTAGAATAAAATGGCGAAATAAGCAAGAAACATTTTATTTTTCCCCCTTTCAGAACATGGGTGTGTACACATGGTATAAATGCTCTTGGACAGAAGATTTATCGATGGCGTATTTCCTCTTGTTGGGCGGAATGCCTCTAATCCACCATGCTGCTGCTGCTGTTGATGCCGCTGCTTCTTCTGCTGCTTTGAAGTAGTAGGGTACGACGGCCGAAGAGGCAGCGGTGGGCGAATCCTCTCCCAGCACAATCTTTCTATCGCTGTTCATCATCATTAGGGCATTCTCAACGTCTAGCGTGGCATACCCGTTCTTGTTGCTCTTCATCAATCCTCCCTTCTTAGAGGAGTTAGTTTCCTTTCTTCTGCCATTTAGATCTGGTACGGCCATCATCTTCATGAATATGTTGCCAGAACTGCCTCCCATGAACTCTGTGATAGGTCTGCCGCTCCCCTCCTCCTGTTTTGGAATATTGTATTTGTTGGACAGCATGCCGTATACCAGCGAAGCGGAAGGAAGCTTCCATCTGTTGACGGGAAGACGTTCGTATCTCTTATTGTTCATCCAATTATCTACCCATTTTCCGTTGAAGGAAGTATACATTCTGGGCACCTCCGTCTTGCCCTTGACCGGTATCATTCTGTTGACGAATAGACTCGTAATGGCGCTTTCGTACCTCGTCTTGTTGACTCTGTCCATGACGAAGCTAACATTGGATGCGGGCGTAAAGATGTGTACGGACGATGCGGGAGAGGAACATCTACTGCCGCTGCTAAGGTCCGTTACGGTTAGTGGTGATGATGCGTTGTTGATGAACCTCTTGATTGGACGTTTCTTAGTAGTTGTGATGTTAACAGGAGACGGCGGGACCGCCAATTGGTAAAGCGGGTCGACCGTCGTCGAACCCGACATTGCCCATAAGAGGGTGTCTTCCACGTCTGCTCTGAAGCTCACTTCTATCCAATCCAAGGAGGCTCCTTTCCTAGCCATGGAGAGAGCCACCCTCGTGGCGGTCGTGCCGAGATTGCCACTTGTCGTTGCGCCTCTTACGAGTATGGGGTCTTTCGTGCCATCTGCCAACGTCTCTAGTGTAATTGTGTTGGCTATTTGTTCCATGCGGTGCAGAACGACGTTAGACATGTGCGCCTTCAAGACTTTTAAGTTTTTGTCCATTTCTTTGTCCGTTTCATCGATCAAATCTTTAATCTCGCTGTTGCTCTTTAATAAATTGAGTATGGCTTCCATGGCCTTCTTCTGCGTATCGACGTCGCTCAGGTTGTCTTTGAACCTTCCATATATATATCTGTTCAATATCGTGTTGATAAAGCCCGTAGTGATCATTATCTTGTGCAAGTCTCCCTTGGACTTCGTCTGCTTGTTGGAGAGGATAGTGTGATTCTCGTCTATGGTTATGTAGGCACCCTGAGCTTCTCTGACGTGACCGTTGCACAGCGAAAGAGTCCCCAATGTCAAGATGACAGTATTGAGCGGATCAATGCTGTTCTCCGTCAGGTTCTGCACGCTATAAGAGACCATTTCGGCCAGCATATACAGCAGGCTGTAGTCGTACTGTATGTCGAACGTCATAGTCTTGTCGGTGTTGGTAGAACCGGGGAACCGGGACAGTTTGTTGACCAAACCGGACTTGTCTAGTACGTTCTTGAGCGTGTCGGCTCTCTTGGACACGCACTCCAGGAATCTCTGAAGGAGAGACACCAACGCATACATTATCCTCAAACGTACATCATCCGGCGTGGGTCCACACGTAGACTCTGCCACACTGGTCTCCATGGAGGTTATAAGAGGCAGGACCGCGGTGAACACTGTGGACGCGACGGACTCCATTATCTCGCCCCTTTTTTTCAGAGAGACTGGGTCGCCGGTGGTGTAGCTCCTGAAATGCTCAAGTACATCAGATATGTGTCTGACTACACCCATGTCTTTCTCGAACAAGACGTATATGAGGCGAGAGAGTGCACTGACACTGCCCTGCCTATCCGCGTCTTCGTACTTGTTGAAGGAGAGGGAGTACTCTATCATCCTGATAAACTCGCTGACGTGCTTGGTCTTCTTCGCGTCGCTGGTGTTGTCTGCAAACCACCCCGAAGGACTGTTGTCAGAGTGAAAGTGTTGGCTGAAGGAACCACGTAGATGTTTGGGGTGGTACAACGTACTTCTCTCGGCTTCGCACAGGAAGAAGGGGAAAACTTTGGTCTGTATTACATCTAAGAACACCTTCCCGGTCAACGTGTTATGCTTGGTTCTGTCGTCCCTGACGGCGGAGGGTCGCTGCATCATGGCCTTTACCCTCCTCTCTTCCTCGGCCGTGAGAGGCTCGACTCCTTTCACATTCAGAGAGGCGATGTTGACATCTCTCGACTCCTCTATTCCCAATAGTTCGACCTTCAAGGGATTGGATTCGTCTACGGCCGACCTCATAGTCATTCTGATGCAATGCGTGTTGTCAGCGGAGGAAGACGAATCTGCTTTAGAATGCTTCGACTCGACGCTATTGACGGCTCTAGACAATGCAAGTTCCAGTCCTTTCTTCATTTCCTTGGCAAACGTGGCCTCTTCGTCCTCCTTGGTGGGACCTGTCTCTGTCACGCCCTCCATACCCCTCGCGCGTTCGAGCGTCGCCGCGGAATCCTTGTACTCTTCAAAGACATTTTTAACACTATTCCTAGATTTGGCTTCCTCGGTCTCTGTGGTTACGCCTTCCATATTCACCCCGCGCTCGGTCTCCAGTCTTGAAAGATTTTGCATGATATCATTCTCCTCTTCACAGCAAAAGCTTAAGAGGCAGAGTATTTCTTTGTTCACTTCGGCGGCAAACTTCTTGTAGACGTTCCTTCCAGGGCATCCGCCCCACACTTTCCCACCACCGTATCATTGAATCTCTGGACCTGTACGGTCGGTTCTATCCTTTTGTATTCGTCCGAGAACTCTCTTATTAGACGTTTCACCTCGTTCACCTTTGCGTTTTCCATTGGACCGCAGGAAGAAGAAAGAACTCGTAGGGCTTCCTTAACTTTCTGGGTTAGGCTTCCCATTCCCACCCGGACCTTACCCATGGTATCTCGGAAGACATTCTCGACGCAATCGTTGCAGGGTCGACTTCCACCGGCGCCTCCTCCTCCGTCGCTGGGTCGACCTCCACCGGCGCCTCCTCCTCCGTCCCTGGGAGGAGACTGTTGTCGTCCTCCTCCTGGGGGAGGAGGAGGAAGCGACGAAGGCTGCTGTTGTTGTCCCCTTACAGCACCGATAGCTTCAGCGGGATGAGGCTCTTGCTGAAGCGTTAGACGCTGTTCCAACTCATCCTTCATCTGTGTCATAATTCGTTCGTTCTCGCCCTTATTGGCTTCCAGAGTTTGAATTATGGCATCCAATTTTTCCTCATTGATCCTCGTGGTGTTACCGACCGCAGTCTTGATGGTGTCCTCGGAGATAACCGGAGGAGGAAGAACAGCTGGAGTGATGGTCGCGAACCTATCCCCGACAGCGACAGCCACTGCTTCGGCTACCGTTTTTATGTTGTCGGTGGCCTCCAGGAGCTCCTGCGATATCGACTTGGCTCCTTTGGGCATAGTTGTGAATCCTGCAAGCTTATCTTCTATGGCCCTAGTTGTCTCCCTTTCTCTTCTCTCGTTCATCTGCTCCTCCGATACCTTGGCGTTGATGTGACCTATAGTTTCTGCCAAAGTCGAAAGTACGACTATCATTTCGTTTAAGAACGCATTGTCATGCTGTCTATGGGGTCCTTGTGATATCGTATCGCCCAATATTTCTGTTAGGAACATTTCTATAGTTTTTCTTGAATCAGCGGGTATCTCGATGCCCATATCCGACACACTCTTGTACATCGAGTCCAGGTCTTCTGCACTGCTCAGCTTGGACACGTTGGCCTTGAGTATGTTGATGTATGCGTGGTAATCCGCGATTCTGACAAAGTTCTCCATGCTCTTTATGTCAATCACGGCGATCTTGAACTTCTCCATCTATTTAAAGAGGTTGGCCGCGGTATCATCGTTAAGCCTGTTGAGGATGCCTCTCAGCTCCTGTGCTTGTCTCTCCGCGATCGTGAACCTGGCGTTCTGGCTACGGATGCCAGCCAGGTATCTGTCGATTATGCTCAGCTCTGTCGACAGGATAGACATATTGTTCCTTAAGTAATTCAAATCTTCTTCTTCATCCTCCCTTAACTGTTGTGCAGAAGCCTTTATTTCAATTTCGTTTGGGTTCTCACCTATGATCCCATCGAAAGCTCTAATGGGTGTGTCCCTCATAGGAGACTCGAAGGATATCTTTAGCCTCTCGAGCGTCCCATTTAAAGAGCACAGCACCTTCTCGAGTGACAAGTGTATGTTCTTCAAGAATTCTTCGTCCGGATTGATGGAACTGCGAATGGCCGAAAGCAACCTGTTCGTCTCTGAGAACGTGCTATTCAACAGGTTCACCAATTGATTTCTATTGATGGCGTACATGGCGGCCAAGTCTCTCGCCTCATCTCCGCTGCACGAGAACTGGTCCTTCACTGTCTTTAGCGCCTTCTCTATGTTGGAAAGGGTTTCTTTGTTCAGAGATGTGATCGTCTCGACGATATGCAACATGCTCTCCTCCATGTCGGACGCTCTTTTCTCTGATAGGTCGACCAGAGTGCCGAATTTTTTTATCCCTTCCTTGATTTGAGCATCTTGGTTCTGCAACGCATTGGCACAGAACGTTTCCACGGTCCCTCTGACCGATTCCAGGTCTTCCGTTATCGTATCCAGCCCGCTACTGAACATTTTGTTGTTTGCGCTGCTTAGATGGGCCACTTGTCGTTCGATGTTGGAGGAGATGCTGTCTACGTCCATGGGCGACGCTGCTTTGGAGGCGAAGGGCAGGGCTAACTGTTTGTCCCTCGCCTCGGCCTCGCGGAGCATCTCGCTAAGGCGACTGTTTTCTTCTTGCGCCCTCAATTGCATTTCCAGGGCCTCTTTCTCTACCTTCTTTAGGCATTCCTTCGCAAACTTGGCTTCTTTCTTGTTCTCTTGTCTTAAGCGCTCTTCTTCTTGACGTTTTTCCTCCAATTCACTACGAACGCGCTCCAATATGCCCAACTGAGCCAACTTGGCCGATCTAACCTCTTCCAGTTCTTTTTTTAGCAGGACCATCTCTTCTGAGTATTTTTCGCTGATTTCCTTCCTGTGCCGCTTCACGCTCTCGCGGAACAGTCTCTCTTTCAAATTCAGTAGAACGGATCTCTCTTCTCTCACCGTTTGTTTCACCCCCTCTTGGTAGGCGACAAGGGCTCTCACCTCTTCTAACTCCCGCAGCATTTCAGAGTAGCGTTCGAGTATATCCAGCTCTCTTTCCTTCTCTGTCATCTGTTTCCACAGCGAGTTGTAATGTTCTGCCTTTATATCTGTGGCCCCCGTCATCTCTACGCCCATTTCCTCAAGCAACGCGAGGATGCCGACGATTTCCCCTTCGGCCACTTCGGCCTCCAATTTTTGCATCTCAGCTTTCTTTGCCTACAATTCTGACTGGGTGCTTTCATGAGGAGAACAGGTGAGACTCCTCTCCAACCCTGCTATTCCCTCCTTTAATTCGTTAATTGCGCTTTGCTTGTCCAACACCTCGGCGGTATTCTTGTCTAACTGTCTGACCAGTTTGAGGTCTCGATGCAACCAATTAACTTCTCCTTGCACCTTGTCTTTACTGCTAGCGATCTTGTCCTTTTTGGCCTCGAGGGTCTCGATTTCGGTCGGGGATTCTTTGAGGCATTCTTGTAGTTCCGATTTCGGAACCTTTACGGGTCATCTGGGGGTCAGGGGAGTGCCTACCTTGCGTTTGCGCTTGGAAGTGCATCCCGGAGAGCCCGAGGTGAAGGTCTTCTGCAGCACCCGAGGAGGTGACATCGCGACGGCTTCTTCGAGGAGTTCATCCTTTGCCGACGGCAGTTCCCGCCCCTCTTCCTGTCGGGTTCCCTCGTCGCCCGACATTGTTACATCTTCTTCGAACCCCGACAATGTAGGCACGTCTTCTCTCTCCGCCATTACTTCCTTAGACGGCGGCGTGGCGGCGACTGGCTGCGAGGAGGGTAGTGGTGGTTTCACGGCTATTCCTTGCCGTAGAAGCTCTTGGGCATTCGCCTTTGCTCTCTTTTCAGCATCTGTCCTCTTATTGGTCTTGATCTTGGCCTGTCGACTCACCCTGAAGGCGGCCGACGAGGCTAACACAACAGCATTGCCCCATTCGCCAGCGGGGGCGGTGGCCTTTTTGCCGCTTCCCTTCCTTTTTCCTTCCACGTTCTTGTCTTGCTTCGGCATGACGGATGCAATAAGTATAAGGTCTCACGCCTTGCAAGAAATCTTTAAACTAACGTTGGATGTCAATATGGAAACACCTGGACATTACCAGATCCACGACGTAGAAGAGGAGGACGCTGATCTACAAGATCTCCTCCCCGAGTTTGACATCATGGAAGACGACTGCTATAATATCCTAACAACAGAGACTATGATGAAAGTACTCTGTGAGGAAGACGAGGGGTACGAAGATGCTTCCGAAGTGGCATTTCTTGATTTGATGGATTCGTACTACGACTCTGAAGACAAACGTCTGGTCATTGACGAATCCGCCTGCTTTCCTCCTTCCACAGACGACGACAACGACTTTCCTGTGCTATCGTACGAGGATATTGTCTCGAATTTGCCCGAACAGATCTCTCTGTCCGACGAACTGACAAAGGTGTTCTTTGACAATAACACTATAGAGTCTCTGGTCCTCTCGGGTAACGAACTAACGGGAGATCTCGACAAATACAAGGAATTGGCCTTTGAAGTGTGTGTAGTGCACCCGAACATAAAGTCCATCAACATATCCAACACGTACGGAGTGCGCGACGAGGAGAGGATACTCAAACTATTCAGAATCAGCGATACTCTGCTGCAACTGGAGCACATTGACATATCGTACGTGCACTTCTCTGCCCCCCTCTACTCGCCCAATAGGGTCTTTGCCAGACGTCTGTGGTGAACCATAGCCGAGCACGCCAGCAAAAATATGCCCAATCTAAGATCTGTGACGGCGTACGGGTTCCCCATAAAGAGTGGAAGGGATGCCATCCAAATCATGTCAAAGGGTATAGCCATAAATGCCAACACTACGTCGGTAAACGGAGCAGAGAACATCCTAAAGCACGTCCCTGGGGATGTGGCCGAGCGGAGCAATCTGTGCAACACCTGGAGCAAGCTGGTGGTGGACAAGAAGACGCACTTGTCTGGATACGCCGTAGACGAAGAGTTCCTGGACACTGTTGTGCCACAGTACATCAAGATGGACGTGACGTCGTCTTGCCTGGAAGAGGTGAATGTGGTAGAATTCCTGACCAATGTACCTGTTGAGGTGGCGATCTTGTCGTTCTTTCCTTATTTCTGTAACGTGGGTGATAGAGAGTTGACTCGCAAGGAAGTCGACGTGTTGTATACATTGTGTCACAGGATAAAGAAAGAACTAGTGTCTGACGTGACGACGAGATATAGCAATCACATCGAGTTGTTTGTGTCTCTATTGTCGGGCGATACGGCGGTCGAGTTGTTTGAAGCGAGGCCAGATCTTTACAAGTGTGGTCTGTCTAGAGACTGCCTAACCCTTTAGCGGGCCAGAAGTGACTTGGAAAGAGTTCTTGCTTTGGGGGTTATATGGCTTTGGCCCTTGTTTACACAACAGGGACCAAGAGGCCACTACCACGTCTACATTACATTACAACGATGCAGTTATTAATTATTATCTCTTATCGTGTCCTAACCAAAAATAAACATTCATGGTATCACCCTTGTGTCGGAATCAATAAAAGAAAATGAAAATTTTTATTTTTATTTAACCTCAACTACAGTATAAATCATAGAAGATGTATCTCCATTGGCGGTAGTTTCGTCCACTTTTGTCCTCTTACGTGCAGGTGTAGTCGCTTCTTCCTCGTCTTCCTCGCTGTCACTCAGTCTCTTGACAGCCTTTATAAGGGTGGAGATCTTCTCTTCTAACCTGGCCTTGTGTTCGTCATCCTGTCGTGATTTCTCCTCTGACCTGGCCTTGTGTTCGTCATTCTGTCGCATCTTCTCCTCTAACCTGGCCTTGTGTTCGTCATCCTGTTGCATCTTCTCCTCAATCATCTCCTTCGATAGCTTCAGTTCCTCACTGTCACTTCCATTACTGTCCGAGTCGTCGTAATGGTAGTGGGGGAGAATCATTGCAACGGCTTCCTCCTCTGAGACAGTATAGATGGCTTCTGGGATGACCGCCCTATCTTCTTTTAGTTCCTCGTCACCTATAAGATGCCTACCTTTATCAGGTTCACAAAGAGACGGCAGTGGTATAGGCACAGGTCCTTCCTCTTCTGGTGCATCTATGTCCGCAAAGATTTCTTTATATACACAGTTAACTGGTAAAATCGGCTCCACTTGGTCACCATTCTACAAAATACACACATAGGGCACTACACATGAAGTGTCACAATTTATCATGAGTGAACCATTTGATTTTTTGGGAGTTGGGGGTGGTTGCATTGTTTAATTAAGACACATTGATGATAATAACAGCGTCGTTGTAATGTAACGTAGACGTGGTAGTGGCCTCTTGGTCACTGTTGTGTAAACAAGGGACAAAGCCATATAACCCGCAAAGCAAGGAGAAGTAGACTCTTTCGACAGTGTTCGACGTCACTTCTGGCCCGCTAAAGGGTTAACTACACTGTCCACAAAGGGTTCTACAAAAGGTAATTTTATCCACAATTTTGTGGATAATATCCAAGACGTGGCAACACTGGGTCCAGCAGTATGTAGTTGGCCTTTAGTTTGTTTCTGGGTACCAGGGGGAAGTTTCTTATCTTCTCCCCTTACCTGTCCTTGAGGAACCTGTAGTAGACTATGAGTCTCTTGGGGTCTCCGTCTTCCTTAGAGGCCCTGGCAGTAGAAGAGCCGAATAGTGATCCTTTACGGACTGGGCATGTTCCTCCTCTTGGACGCCTCAGTTGTTTATGACCGTCCTGTAGTAGTCCGCCGATCTGTTGTCTCCGAGATAGGCCTCTCTCTCTGCCTCCCTCTAAAGTTTAGTTTCAGGTTGTTCAGGAATGCCGTTTTGAACATGACGTGGGCCCTCTCTCCCACGGAATTGTAGATTCCCTTAGGCACCCATCTCTCCGGGAGGGAAGGCAGGGTTGTCCCTCTTGGTCGAACTTCCGTTCCACAGCTCTTCTACGGCTCTGGTCGGTCTTGTCAGTCTCTTAAATATCTGATCATTCATGTTATCCTTGAAGAAATTTGGCCATCTGTCGTCGTCCTCCTCCTCCTCTCCGGATAAGAGGAGGCTCTCTAGTATCATCTCCATGAAGATAGAGGCCCTGAAAGCCATCTTGGACACCACCGCTTGTCTATGGAGGCTCTCACAGAGGTGTTCCCCTCCAGCAGGATAACTTGCATTTTACAGTCTTGAAAGACTGCTGTTCTTCTCCTCCTCTCTTCCTTTTTTTGTTGGCAGGCACGGGAGTCCCTTCTGCCATCTCTGATTTATCCATTTTCTTATCTATATTTGTATATTCGTGGCGATTTCCTTACGTTGGGTGACTACCACACGCACGTATGATAGTGTTGGAACCTTTATTGTTTTGCAGAGGAGGGGAATTTGAGCATTATAGACAAAGATCACTTGCCAGCTAAAGGGTTAAAAAAAATTCCTGGTATTCTGCATTTTTATTCACATACTCAAACAGGCAGGGTTTACAGACACTGTAGTCACAAAATCTTCCAAATCTCGCGCATAGCTAATTAGGAATGGAGTATAACCGATTATTACAGACGGATTGTTATCCCTCTCCATGGAGATGCTCCGCAGACAGGTAAACAGGTCGTCGGAGATGTTAGCTCGCACCCCGCTGAGGTTGGGATGGGCGTCGAACCCGCTCACAGATGAGATGAGCTCGTGTCCTCTCTTCGTTCCTGCCTTCGTTATCTTCTCTTGACATTGCTGGAACTGTAGGTCGACGTCGTTGTCTGATCCCCCCCTCGTCCACTCGCTCTTAACCACGCGAATGGCGTCGTTCAGTGCCTTTATCAACACATTCTTGTTTGTTGTCACAGACTCTCGTTGTTCGTCGGTGAGAATAGACTCGGGACCGTATATTGAGGTGACCATGCGATGGGTGATCTGAGCGCTGATCCTCTCTATGAAGAAGTACAGACGAGTGAGCACGGGTGCCCACTGAGCGTCCCTGCTCAGGGTCAATTCAAGCTGAGATGCGCCCAGGGCGCTGATGTTTGGAGACGAGACGTTGGGCCTCCTCCAAGACATGAACACGCTGCTCCCTCCGACGTCGACGGACGAGATCCTGGTCATGTGGTTAGAATCTATTTCTCCGCTAGCGGGCAGATGGTACGTACCGCTGATGATGTCTCCGTTGACCACACGTGTTCTGTCGAAAAGACAGTCGGTGACTGCCTGTGCAATGGCCATATTGACCTGTTCTTTGACCTTGGCATTATCCCCGCTGAACGCGTTCCGGAAATTCATGACAAACACCTTGTCTAACATGCACGTTATGAAGCCCAGGAGTCTTCCGGAGCTGTCTTCGCACGCCTTTTTGCCAAAGAAGGCCCTCTCGAAAATTGCTTGATCTCCTTTGGCACCCACCCCTAGGTTTGTCAGGGGATGTAACTCGGGGAGCACGGCGAAGACGTTACAAGGCAGATTGTTGCCTCTGGAGTGCTGTTTGGTCATACCGAGCATGCTAGCGTTATCGGGCTTGACGCTGGTTACGGTACCGTTGGGCCCTCGGCTGATCCTGTACTGTCCGTAGGGCAGGTAATGCTCCCTGTTTCTCACAGAACGGCTGCTACCCAGCGTGCATTCTCCTCCTCCCGGCATCCTTCCGTTGACGTATTTGCTCTTTCCTGACATAACACAGATCTTGTTGCGGATGACCTGGGCCGCCTTCTTCACCTCTTCCTGGTCGCAATCTTCCCTCCACCTGTTGTGCACCAGAGTGAGCAGAGGTCCTGCGAAAAACTCTTTTTTGAGCTCTTCGCACGCGCGCTCTACGGCGAACGGACCCGACATGATGACCGTCGTTAGGTAGCCGGTGGAGTAGATTATGAACATACCCTTATCGCTCACCCTAGACGAGTTCTCGTGCTCGCAGAACAGAGTCTCTGCACTCTTTAGGATAAATTTGATGGATACCGTGTAGATGAGCCTGTTGATGAGATCTCCGGACATGTGGACGTTGGTATACCTCGAGAAGAACAAGAATGCGTACACCATGGCGGCGAACGCCCTATCTTCGAGCGTCATGGCGGCGATCGACTCTAGGGTTCCTCCGCCCAAACAGAACCTGAGCACGCGCCCCAGAGGGAATCTGACGTAGTACCTCCCCTCCTTCTCTGTCATGGCAGCCACACCGCGGAGGGTCGTGTGAATCTCTTCATACCCGGAGATCTCTCCATACGCCCTATCGTGGTTCATACACAACAAGAAGGCGGGTAGGACCTGACCGGGGTCCATCTCTTCAATGTCAGACAATCTGGACAGAACCTGGCAACTGCATTCCTCATTTGCACAGCATTTGAGCCAAACGACCTCTTCCAGATAAAGAGGGTTGGTGTTTCGCAGCGTATCGGGTATCCTCTCTATGCACTGGTCCATATCCTTGAAACCGACGTGGGTGCCGAAAAAAGAGAGGATGTTGGAAGGATTGAAGGCCCCTGCGGCTATGGATTCTAACACGGTGTTGCAGATTCGGTCGGAACTACTGCTGCCGGCTCCGTCCCGGGTGGCTTGGTGCGGATCGTCCCTGAAGGTCTTGAATATGTCGACTCTATTCTCTGTGTTGAGGATCGTGTTGAGGATGAGCTTGGTCAGGTCCACACACACGGCTCTGGCGTCCTGTAGGTTGTGATTGTGTGCCAACTGAGAGATACCGTACAGGAATGGCACCGAGATTTCATTCACGGCGTTCAATTCGTCCTGATCCATACTAGCCAACTTCCTCTTGATCTGGTCGATATCGACCACGCACATGCCAGTCTCGTCAAGAATGCTGTCGCCCGACATGTTGTTCGCCTGCTTGTCTGTCTTGAGAACACCCTATTGTTGTATGTCTATTTCTTTGAAAGAAATAGACATACATGAATAATCATCACCTTCGTAGAGACCCAGGATGGGGAAGAAGACAATCTATGTTCTGAGCGGTCTGAAACAGGGAGAAGGCGGGTACGTTTCGGAGGGTTTGGCAGAGTTGCTCGACGAGGGAGAAGAAGTGGACATCGTGGTGTCTTCGAGTGCGCTGGGCCCTACATGGTTCTCTACACCGAGGTCTGCTCACATGATCGGGGGACTCAGAAAAGCTCGTCCACTGTCGTCCGCCAACGCTGCTGCTGCTACTGCTTCCAGGGTCGAATCGTCGGCACATCTGGATCCTAAATGGGTCCTGTCCGAATGCGGCTGCAGCATACTGACCGACTTCAGATACATTCGGCAGGCACCGGTCCTGACCGTATTGAACGGATTCGAGTTGACCATGAGAAGCATTCTGCTGTCTGCCAGTAGCAGAGACTCTGTAGTGATGGCAAAGAACCAGGTGTCCAAACAAGAACTCGTAGTAGGCAGAATGAGAAGGTGTGCGGCTCTCATGTGTTACTCTCTGATAGAGACGCTAGTGTGGAAGAGCAAAATGTCAGAATCCGCCACGATCGAGAGCATACCCTCGAAAGACGAGGTCGACTACCACGCTTTGGCCACAGCCATCAAACAGAGATGCGACGAGTTCGTCCAAGGCGAAGAAGAAGCGACGGAAGACAACAGCAGACGCTACGCCGAGCCGTCGCTGACTACGTTTGTGTCCATGGTCACAAAGGGCATATTCTCTTCCTTCTATTCTATGCCTCGCATCAAGGGTGCTTTCTACGAGTCCGTACTCGGTGTATCGCGAGTCATGGTACACCTTCGAACGATCATGTCCGCCGAGTACTACAACCTACTGCAGATGGTCCAAGAAGCCGAAAAGAAGGGCATTCTAATGCCGGAACATCGCCTCGAACGCATCGTGGAGAACCCATCCAATGACGACGAGTCCGAAGACGGCCTGACGGAGGATGAGTTGAAATGGGTTGCACTGGAGAGGAACAGGCGCATACATCACAGAAATTCTCTAGAATTTGGTATGGAAAAGGCTGTGCCTTTGGGGGTTAGCGTAAGACCGACGCTGAAATGCAACATCGGCGAGCTAGACACGAGAGCGCTCAGTAGCCTGTATCGGGAGCTGCAGGCGGAAGGATTCGTCGAGTCTCCCTACGAGGCCGTCAAACGCGTCTTCTCCGGGAGACATGTGCTCCATTCGAACTTTGACGTGTCTTTCAACCCGTTCTTCTCTTTCTACACGCTGTGGAACTGGTTGTTCCTGTCTACAGGTGCTCTCTTCAATAGTCCGTCCAATCCAGTGACGCGAGACATCTTGGTCAACGTCATCACCAAGGACATGCACGCTCTTTTGGTCTGCCCTCGTTGTTACGAGGGATTCGTGACCAAGCACAAGGACACATGCAAGTTGGTCGAGTACACCAAACAGGGTCTGGCTCGTCTCCGAATGGACTTGCAGGACGTCATGTACGCATTCACCTTGAAGGATTCGGAAGAAACGGATGAGAACGAGCTGTTTAAGAGCGTGTTGCTGTACAACAACGCCGGCCTCAACATATCCCAGACCGACGAAATCATCAACAAGATGTCCACTTCCGCAAAGAAAACGTACGCCATCAGAGCCATAAGCGCATCGAGAGGATTCGCCGCGATAGGCATTTACTCGTTGCTGAGCAGCATGAAACTGGACAATCTGCCCGCCAGCGACATCCAGGGGGTGGATCTGCTCAACAGATGGTCCCTGAGTGAGGACGTTCTGTACGCCATAAGCTTTGGCGGCGGCAGCGGAGGACCATCGACCGTCAAGGACAGGGATATGACCACCATGGCCTTCATAGGTCTGTGGGCTTTACGAAATGCTGTCAGACTGAGGAGGGACGTGCATGACCGGACCAATTATACAGACTCTTCCTTGCCTAGCTCTCCCATGACACTCTCCTCCGCTCTACTCCAAACATCGAGATTTAACAATGAACGGTTTCTAAATCTGCCATATGTAACAAACTTTAAACAAGAATTTGTCAATGTAGTAGAGAAGTTCAAGGAGGATCTCATAACCCTTTAGCGGGCCAGAAGTGACTGTTGAAAGAGTCTACTTCTCCTTGCTTTGGGGGTTATACGGCTTTGGCCCCAACAGGGACCAAGAGGCCACTACCACGTCTACGTTACATTACAGTTATTATCTCTTTTTTTTACTGTTCTGTTGTAACCAAAAATAAACATTCTTGGCATCAGCCTTGTCTTTTTTTTATGCATGAACCCCTCTGTCCAGTTTACAGGGTGTGGGTGGTGTTGCAGCGGACAATCTGAGGAATTTGTGTGCGATGTTACTCTCGATCCACGAAAGCGCCGCTCAGAGGACGTTGGTTGTATTGTGTGAATACCACACGCACGTATGATAGTTTTGGAACCTTTATTGTTTTGTAGAGGAGGTGAAGCAAGGGAATTTGAGCGTTATAGGCAAAGACTTATTTGATCACTTGCTATTTATGATATTGCCAATGATCTGTCTTCCTTTCTGAACCTTTCAGTGAGTACGGTCGATATACCCACGGTCTTTATGTCCTTCTGTCTTCCTCCCAGGTACTTTAACATTACTCCTTCGATCTCGCACTTGCCCCTCACTAGGGATCTTCCGTCGTCAAGAGACTCCATGTTTATCTCGTCGCACGCCAGTTGCTTTGCAGACAGGCGAACTGCTGCGCCTAACGAGCTCTGTTCGCTGGTGAGACCGCTACACATGAGAGGATCTCTCAGTTGATGGTCAAAGTAAAGATATGCGCTTTGCGCGAGTGTTCTGGGCTTCCTCTCGCTCAACGACGTGTTCTTTATAGATAAAATGGACAATATTTGGTTCACCATAATTAGATAGGACGAGGGTAGATCCAGGGCCTTGTTGACAGAATAGCTGTTGTTGAAGACACTCGACAGGTTGTGTACGGCCGTCCTGTAAGCCGGGTTGCTCATTCCCGAAGCGAATTGGACGAGGTTGGTAGATTTGCCCTCTAACGTCAGATCGCTGTCTACGGGCACGTCGTTGGCCATCATTGCGATCATGTAGCAGAAACACGAGTGTAGCTTGGGCGTACGCAGACGCTTGAGGTGCTCGGGTCCGGTTAGCTGAGACACTACAATGCAGTACATGTAGAGCGCGTCCCTGACCACGGATTGGTACTTCTCATGCGGCATCTCGTCTCTGGGTATGCTGTTGATGATGTCTATCATCTTGACCACCATGTCCCCGTAGTAGCCGCTAGAGTTGTTATTGTTGTTGTTCATGGCCCGTTGCAGGAACACTAGAGATATGTAGGTGGCGATTACGGTCTTGATCTCGTTGACAAACTCTACATTGGGTGCCAAATGAGGCTTGTAGCCGTATCTGTCGTGAGGAAGCTTAGAATTGGAGGCGGAATTGACTCTCCTCGAGCGAAGCGCTGTGGGGGTAGGCATATCCGAAATGTTGGGATTCCCTCTGTTCTTTAGGAGTTGTTTCTTGGACGCTCTGTCGACTATGGCCGCAGCAATCTCCGAAGAACGGGTAGAGAGGGACGCGAACGCAAGGGATGATGACAGAGAACCGAGAGACATGGAGAATTCGTCCTTTAGGGCATTTATGGAGAGGGCAGTCTGCGAAACTCTAACATATTTGCCGTCTTCGCCCACTCTTCTCTTCTTCCTCGCCGCCGGAGACTTGGCGGCCAACAGGCTACTCCATGTGGCGGAGGACGAGGCAGAGGAGACCACGCTCGCGCTATCACTTCCTCCCTCCCTGACGTTCTCTTCTAGTTGTTTTAGGATCTCGTCGGGGTCGAAATCCGAGTCATTATCGCTATCATCGTCCTCTTCATCGTTTGATATAGAACGCATAAAGTCATCTCTGTCTTCGTCGTCGTCAGAAGACGACATGTATATCGTCGTTGAGGAGGGAGCAGTGTGCGGTTCCTCGCGGGTGGAGGAATCTTCGTCTTCGTCGTCTTCTTGCGCCATCATCAAACGCTCAAGTTTCTTCTCCATAGATTCGTCTAGGTCTAATAGAGACCTATTCATCTTTTTAGTCTTCTTTGTGTACCTCTTCCTCGTTGGGGGTGGTTGTTCGTCGTCGCTAGAGGATGATTCGGAGGAGGAAGACGGATTGGTTTTTAAGGTGGTGGCCTTCTCTCCACCCTCTGCATCCGAGACCTCCATTTCGCTGTCACTTGACAGCATCAAATCGTTGTAGATGCTCATCCTTCCTTTTTTTCAGATATCGTACAGTGTCAAAGGGAACAATTCCAACCTTTAGCGGGCCAGAAGTGTATCGTCTTTCCCAATAGAAAAGAGGGACTGGAGTAGTGCTCGTTCCTCTTGCCGGAGGGGGAGAACTTTGCGTCCCCGAAGGCCACCCTTTAGTTCTTAGAAGGAGAGACGAACCTGTCCAGGGTCCTCCTCTTGTGTGAACCTGGTGTTTCTAATCCTCTTGGAGGCCCTGTACTTCCATGTTATCGTACACGGCTTCTACGTAACCTCCTCTTGGACACGTCCTCGGCGGCCTTCTTATACTCTGCCGTTCTGGCCAACAACCCTTCCCTGTATCTCTTGGAAGCCGCGTAACAGGAATCGCAGTAGTACTGCTTGGCCGTGAGTCTCGTCTTCCGGACAATCCTTTCGGAAGAGGTATCTATCTCGGCGCAGGTGGCTATGTTGGCCCTGCCCGGGTCAATGCCTATGACCCTGTCCACTCCCTCCAGGTTAGGGTGGTTGTTTTCAAGGGGGATTTAACCCTTTAGCTGGCAAGTGATCAAATAAGTCTTTGTCTATAACGCTCAAATTCCCTTGCTTCACCTCCTCTACAAAACAATAAAGGTTCCATACGTGCGAGTGGTAGTCACACAACGTAAGGAAAGCGCTATGAATGTACAAATATAGACAAGAAAATGGATACACCAGAGATGGATGGCAGAAGGGACTCCCGTGCCTGCCAACAAAAAGAAGAGAACAGCAGTCTTTCAAGACTGTAAAATGCAAGTTATCCTGCTGAAGGGGAAACACCTCCGTGAGAGCGTCCATAGACAAACGGTGGCTTTCAGTGCCTCTATCTTCATTGAGATGATACTAGAAAGCCTCGCAAGAGACTGAACAGAGTCGTAGAAGAGCTGTGGAACGAAGGTTCGACCGAGAGGGACAACCCTGCCGTCCCTCCTGGAGAGATGGATGCCTAAGGGAATCTACAATTCCGGGCCGGGCCCACAGGTGTTCAGACACTACGTTCTCAAGAGGAGGACCCTGAACGGGTTTGTCTCTCCGTCTAAGAACTACAGGGTGGCCTTCGGGGACGCAAAGTTCTTCCCCACCGGCAGGAGGAAAGAGCACGACTCCAATCCCTCTTCCCTATTGATACAGAGGGCCGGAGAGGGCAGGTTCACAAGAGTCAACGAGTGGAACACGTCCAAGGTGTGTCACAGGTGCCGCAGGCGGTGGCTTACTACTAATAAGGTGAGACAGATAAGAGGTCTCCGCCGTTGTCGCTTTATCAAGAGTTGTTCAGACAACCTCTTCTCTCACCCTCCCTGTCCTCTGAGCGGCACTTTCGTGGATCGAGAGTAACATCGCACACAAATTCCTCAGATTGACCGCTGTAACACCACCCACACCCTGTAAACTTGACAGAGGGGTTCACACAAAAAAAAAGGGTGATACAAAGAATGTTTATTTTTGGTTAAAACAGAACAGTAAAAATAGAGATAACAACTGCGTCATTGTAATGTAACGTAGACGTGGTAGTGGCCTCTTGGTGGTCCCTGTCAGGGCCAAAGCCATATAACCCCCAAAGCAAGGAGAAGTCGACAGTCACTTCTGGCCCGCTAAAGGGTTATGCAGTAAATGACAAATCATCATCATCGTCGTCGTCACAAGACAAAGGCGATATCGTGGTAGTAGAGGTATCATCCTTCTTGGCCTTCTTATCCACTACACCAGGAATATGGTCGTCGTCATCTCTCTTACGCTTGCCTCTCCCTTGCTCCTCCTCTTCTTTTTCCTCCTCCTCTTCTTCGTATTCGTCCATCGTCAGACTGGTAGCTGCAATCTTGAGATACATATCCATTTCCTTAAACTCTCCTTTAGCAGTTGTGTTACCGAATTCCTCGCCGTATTCGTTTTCTTCGACAATCATAGCGGCAGTGTTTCTCTCTGAGGCATGAGAATAGTAGTCTCCCGCCGTGATGGCGGATCTGATAGAGATAATAAACTGATGCATTCCCACGTCTTTATAGTCCGATCCGCTATACCTGAACCCGTTCAACGCATAAGCGACAGAATGGAAAGTCCTCTTGTTGATGCCCATCAAGAAGTTAACATTCTGCGTCTCGAGGCAATATCTGGCATAATCGCCCATCATCCTCCTCGATTCTTTAGATTCTATGGCAGGAGAAGTGGCTTCCAAACTATTCTTGTAATGCATGAGCGCACTGTCAATCAGAGGAGATTTGACGACTTCTCTGATGCTCTTTAGGATGCTTCCTATGCTCTCCTTGTTCTTCTTGAGCACGTTTAGACAGTGATCGGTAGACTTTGCCATTTCCTTGTTCTTATCGTTGATGATAGAAGGAAGAGACGTAATCACGGTAGCATACTCTCTGATAGAGCACTTGTTAGCGCTGGTAGAAAGCAACATGCCATCCGAAGATACCAGTTCGAGGTTATCCCTGATGAACTCGAACGCTTTCTCACTGTCTCCGGTCTGACAAGACCCAAAGACATTCATCTTCCTGTCCTTTTCGTGAGACTGGGGATCGGGCATCCTCCCCTGGAGGAGAAGCTTGTTATTCTTGAAGTGAATCCTAAAGTCTGGTCTCCAGATGGGTATAAAGTTGTTGCAGAGGAATGTATGCATGCCTGCATAGGGATAACACTTGCTAGACACGTCCATGGCGGTCTTGTCGTTAGACAGGTGGTCGTATTTGGTGACATTGACGTGCTGTTTGGGCTTGACCTTCTTCCCTTGTGCCCTCAGTGCGCCCTCTGCATACTTGATGATCAGCATCTCCTGTTGGTCGTGCCAGGCAAAGTCATGGGAGATGTGACGGTGACAATTGTGGTATCTTCTCTGCTCTGGCTTGTAGGCGGGCCCCAGGTTCTTTTTCGTGTTGTACTCCCTGATCTCGTCGGCCCATCCAGAAGAGTTGCACATGGCTCCGCAGTAGCAAGTGGACTTATCTAGCCTAAATCTGCAGTTGACGCGTCCGCTGGGCACAATTCTAGTCTCGGAACCGTACTCATACTTCTCTTCTCTGCCCGGTACTGTAGACAACAGACTAATGGATTCGATGGGGTTACGCAGTCTAAGGCACACCAAATTCACAAACAATCCCGTTGCCACTCTATAGATGTTGACGGGTTTGGACACGATCAGTAGAGCGGCCAGATCAGGACTCATCTGATAGCAGGTCTTCTGGTCGATGGTGATAAATTCGGTCGAAGCCAGCGTGTTCGTGTCCTCTACGAAGTCACAGCGCGACACCAGGAATCTTATGAGGTGACCCGTGAGCTCTGCATTCTCGTTGCCCTTACACGGCGATGTCAGTACGATTGGGTCCATAATATCAAATATAGACTCCTTCTTGTCGCACACGAAAGCATTTTTGGCTACTTTGTTGTCCTTTGAGGCAGCTTGCTTATTCTTTTCCATATTCAAGAGCTTATCCATGTACATTTCGTTCAAATCACCAACATCTTCAGCATTCTTGGTGATTGCCGTAACCACATCTTCGTCTTCGTCGCCCTTGCCAAATAGATCCAGACCGGTGGCCAAAAGAGAAGAAGAAGAGGAGGAATCGCTCGTCGCCAAAGATGCTCCGCTGATGATAGCACTGAGATCGGTGGCATTGCTGTTGAAAATATTGCCATCGTCGTCCCTCGTCTCGTCGCTGTGACTTCTGCCCATATATCCAAACATCTCTAGGCATTGTGCGCCTCGAATGGCACTGTTATTCTTGTACACGCCGACGCAGCTATCCCACACTTGGAACTCGACAGCGAACGAAGTTGGTCTTTTGCTGCTCCTCATTAGCGCCTCGTACGTGTTGGGGAATTCCTCCTCCATGTACTCGCAGCAAGCTGTCATGTCTTCGGGCCTGACATAGTGGGTCAGGTGCATGTTAGACCAGTGACTGTTCTTGTGCATCCTCACTTCGCCTTCTCCCTTGGTCAAAATGTGCAGTTTAGCCACGTCTCTAAACACTCTGTTGAAGAACTCAAAAACATTCAACTGTAGACAGGCCAGCTGTCGCAGATGGAACCTAAAGTACAGTATTCTGTAGAGAGAAGGCTGCGACTTCCTGTCTAGTCTCATGTGTCCCAGTTCAAGAGACACCCCCTCCTTGTAGAAGCACTCGAACTGCTCAGGGGTGGGCTTCGCCCAAGGCACGGTTGCACCGGCAAGCACCGAAGACGCGCTCTTGCTGTTGTTCTTGGAGAGGATAGAGGTGACCACAGCCTCTAGTATAGATGCAATGTGAACGTCCTCGTCTTCTACCTTTTGCTTCAACTTGATGCTGATCTTGTCCTTTTGCTGAGAATCGTCCCCAGCACTTGGGCCTGCGCCAGAAGAACCACCGACACAGACACCACCCGTTATCTGGTTCAGGGCGTCACCACCTCCGTTACCGCCTCCGCCATTGCCTCCGGAACTGCCTCCGTTACCGCCGCCGATGCCTGCGCTGTCCTTCTTCTTCTTTGGTTCTAGAAGCTCCAGAGTCCTCTTCTTGATGAGGGTCTCGGGTGCAGATCCTTCGCACATAATGTTTGACTTGCGAGCATTCAGGGTGAGAAGAAGACTCTTGATCTGTTCGGCGTCGAGAAACTGAGGCACATCTTCGTCACCTCCGCCGTCGTTATTAAAGGCGAACATGTTGCTGTTGTGTAGTATTGAATGCGGCAGAATGCGATCACAACAATGTCCTTACAGAAAGAGATCCTTGCACCAAATGATGTCTAATTGCTTTTTCGGCTTCCTTATATCTAACCCTTTAGCGGGCCAGAAGTGATGTCGAACACTGTCGAAAGAGTCTACTTCTCCTTGCTTTGGGGATTATATGGCTTTGGCCCTTGTTTACACAACAGGGACCAAGAGGCCACTACCACGTCTACGTTATATTACAACGACGCAGTTATTATCTCTTTTATTTCTGTTCTGTTGTAACCAAGAATAAACATTCTTGGTATCACTCTTGTCTTTTTTGGCGTGAACCCCTCTGTCCAGTTTACAGGGTGTGGGTAGTGTTACAGCGGACAATCGGAGGAATTTGTGTGCGATGTTACACGCAGCATTGTAGTCTCGATCCACGAAAGCGCCGCTCAGAGGACAGGAAGGTGGAGAGTAGAGGTTGACGCCCTTGTCTGAACAACTCTTGGCAGAGCGACAACAGCTTATCTGTCTCACCTTATTAGTAGTAGTCTCCCTGTAAGCCACCGCCTGCGGCACCTGTGACACACCTTGGACGTGTTCCACTCATCGACTCTAGTGAACCTGCCCTCTCCGGCCCTCCTCTGTATCATCTTTCCCAATAGGGAAGAGGGACTGGAGCAGTGCTCGTTCCTCCTGCCGTTGGGGGAGAACTTTGCATCCCCGAAGGCCACCCTGTAGTTCTTAGAAGGAGAGAGCACCCCGTTGACGAACCTGTCCAGGGTCCTCCTCTTGAGAAAGTAGTGTCTGAACCTGGTGTTTCTGATCATCTTGGAGGCCATGTACTTCCACAGCACTTCCATGTTGTCGTACACGGCTTCTACGTAACCTCCTCCCCTTCCCTAATCGGATCTCTTGGACACGTCCTCGGCGGCCTTCTTGTACTCTGCCGTTCTGGTCAACAACCCTTCCCTGTATCTCTTGGAAGCCACGTAACCGGAATCGCAGTAGTACTGCTTGGCCGTGAGTCTTGTCTTCCTGATGATCCTTCCGGAAGAGGTATCTATCTAGGCGCAGGTGGCTATGTTGGCCCTGCCCGGGTCTATGCCTATGACCCTGTCCACTCCTTCCAGGCTAGGAGAAGGGTGGTTGTTTTCAAAGGAGAGAGTCGTCTTCTTCTTCTTAGGAGACAGATCTGCTCTGGAGAACAAGACAGAACAGGCCTCCCAGTCTGTCTTTATCTGGCGGTGGAACGTCCATTTCTTGCCTCCCAGTCTGTCTATCATGGAAGTGTCGAACAGGTTGCTCCAACCCTCTCTGGTCAGTCTATCTTCTTCTTCTTTAGAGGAAGAATGAGGGAAAAGCTCTCTCCTGATAGCTCTGGTGGACACTTGGTCCAGCAGTATGTAGTTGGCCTTTAGTTTGTTTCTGGGTACCAGGGGAAAGTTTCTTATCTTCTTGGAGTTCTCCCCGTACCTGTCCTTGAGGAACCTGTAGTAGACTATGAGTCTCTTGGGGTCTCCGTCTTCCTTAGAGGCCCTGGCGGTAGAAGAGCCGAATAGGGTTTCTCTGTGATCCTTTACGAACTGGGCGTGTTCCTCCTCCTCCTCTTGGACGCCCCAGTTGTTTATGGCATTCTGTAGCCTATTGACCTTCCTGTAGTAGTCCGTCGATCTGTTGTCTCCAAGATAGGCCTTTATGGCCTCTCTCTGCCTCCCGCTAAAGTTTAGTTTCAGGTTGTTCAGGAATGCCGTTTTGAACGTGACGTGGGCCCTCTCTCCCACGGAATTGTAGATTCCCTTAGGCATCTTTCCAGGAGGGACGGCGGGGTTGTCCCTCAGGACTCTCATCTCAGTCGAACCTCCGCTCCACAACTGCACCAAATGACAACATCGCGGGCAACACCTGTCAGACTTGGCGCGGCAGCAGCAGCGACAATAGTGGCCGTATGTCGCCCACTTCTGTCAGGTCCAGCTCTCCTTCGTCCCGATACTACAGCAGCAGCAGATACCACGGAGACGATGACAACAGCGGGGTGGTGGGAGGCCTCAGGGGCAGTTACAAGAGCTTCAGCACCAACCTGAGGAGAGCTCAACCCGTCATGAAGAGACAGCCCGGGAGATATATACCTCCGCAACTCAGAACCCTTTAGCGGGCCAGAAGTGACTTCGAACACTGTCGATGTTCAACGACTGAACTCCCGGTTGGTTAACCGCGACACCTTCTTTTCCGGGCCGAGCGGGAGACATTTAGAAAATCTTCTGTTCGCGACTTGGTCAACCAGGAGTGAAGAAATCGCTCTCTTGGATTCTCTAGTTTTCAAACACACGATTTTATAAGCACCTCCCGCTCGGCCCGGAATAGAAGGTGTCGCGGTTATACTCAAAATCCTCTGATGAGGCGCTACAATGGGTACGCTTGACCCATGTCCTTCTCCTCCTGGACGACGAATCGCATCCTCCCCATAGCTTCGCAGCGATCATGAAGCCGTCGCGTAACGACCCGGACGCTAAGGCCAAGCAGAGAACACAACTCGCCCACCCGCTGAAGAGATAAAAGAACCTCAGAGAGAAGAACCATCATCATTTGTAATCTACAATACGAACTACAAACACCTCGACAACGCACAGAATCATCAATAAGCCATGGCCTTCCTAATAGAAGAGAGGAAACGGTTAATTAGTGTACGTGACAACATAGATTATGAGCTGAACAAAATCAAATCGGCCTTGGCAGCAATCCCACCGCCGCTTCCCTACACGGACATTCAAGTCAAGTATCACATGACGCGGGACGTGGAGAAGAATGTAATAGAAGGCAAGTACGTCGGATTGGAAACGCATCTTACGGGCGGAAGGAGACACAGCGAGTACATCAATCCCGGCCTGATCAACGGTTTCGCCACATACGCCACACCCCGGGTGAATGCTTCCTCTCGGGAATTCTTTGAACGAATTGGCATCAAGGATCCTAGGAGAGAAGTCGACTTTGACGAGTTTGTAAGGACTACGCCGTACAGCTATGTCAAGAATAACGGTCGGGGCATCGCCACTACGGTGGACGATAATGTGCTCATTAATAAGGAGAGACGCACCGTTCTCAAATTCTTGCGCTCCAGACGCAGCATCGGCAACTTCCTAATGAGCGTGTACATCTCGGCTGGGTACGCCGACCTACTAGGATGTGCAAAGTGCATCGCCTTCTACCCCGATATGTTATGCGCAGAGTACGAGTATGCCGGAGAGAGCGTTAGAATGGTGCTCGAAAACCTGGAGGCTCAACACTCTCTCGGACAGCTACGTCGAGTGAAGGTTGACGAGGACGCCCTGTTGCGAGAAGAGATCATGTACACAAATATATATAAAATTCTTGATAATTTCCGGTTCTACGGCCATCTAGTACCAACGTCTTTAGAGTCTCACAACTTTTGTGTGGACAAGGAGACTGGAGTGGTCAAGATGTCTTGTGTTGAGTGGATGGCGCCGCAATGTCTCCTCTGTGATCAATAAAAATTTGATAACAATGTATTGCCAAATGTATCCGTTATCCCTTTAGCGGGCTAGTCTACTTCTCCTTGCTTTGGGGGATATATGGCTTTGGCCCCAACAGGGTCCAAGAGGCCACTACCACGTCTAAGCTACATTACAACGACGCAGTTATTATCTCTGTTCTGTTTTGTAACTAAAAATAAACATTCTCGGTATTACCCATGTCTTTTTTGCGTGAACCCCTCTGGGTGTGGGTGTTGTTGCAGCGGACAATCTGAGGAATTTGTGTGCGATGTTACACGCAGCGTTGTAGTCTCGATCCACGAAAGCACCGCTCAGAGGAGGAGAGAAGAGGTTGTCTGAACAACTCTTGGCGGAGCGACAACTGCGGAGACCTCTTATCTGTCTCACCTTTCTCCCTGTAAGCCACCACCTGTGGTAAGAACTACAGGGTGGCCTTCGGGAACGCAAAGTTCTCCCCCACCGGCAGGAGGAACGAGCACTACTCCAGTCCCTCTTTCCTATTGATACAGAGGAGGGCCAGAGAGGGCAGTTTCACCGGAGTCGACGAGTGGAACAATAAGGTGAGACAGATAAGAGGTCTCCGCCGTTGTCGCTCCGCCAAAAAAAGACAAGGGTAATACCGAGAATGTTTATTTTTAGTTACAAAACAGAACAGAGATAATAACTGCGTTGTTGTAATGTAGCGTAGACATGGTAGTGGCCTCTTCAGCTTTTTTGACGGGTATTATGTCGTCCATATTAATGGACGTCATGAGAGGATTGGACATGATGTGCTGTCTACTGATATCTTCTAGGGCGTTCTTGTCCTTCATGAAGAGCTCTGCCGTGTTGACGTCCACTACAGACTTGTAATCCACGAATCGTCGCACGGTGAGCTCTACGTCTATCGCTCTCTTGAGGTTCTGTCTCATTTTTACGGAAGGGACGCGCATGTCTTCCTCGCTCTCTCCAAACAAAACGTCCACCAGATCGTAGCAATACATGCCCTTTGTCTGCTCCTTTAGCATCTTAATCTTGATAGAAAGGGCTGTTTTCTTTACTTTGTCGAGCAAACTCTGCTTCGTAGGCGTGGCTGCGACAGAGGAGGCGGCGGCAGAGGCCATGAGGCCAATAGCGGGCTGCGATGCCACGGGCGCAGATAGTGGCGGCCCCGTCATTGATGCTTCATCCTCAACGTAGTCATTACGGACCACGGAATTGAAAGTATATTGCGCCTTTGGGAACGAATCGGGTTCGAAAGGTTCTTTTTCGGCCTACACGGCGGCGATCGATTCCTCCTGCACTGGGATGGTCAACACGGGAGGAGACTCTGTATTGTTGTTCACAAAGATTCTGGAAAAGGAAGGAGATGTGCGTTGAACTGGCGTGTAGAAACGATGTTGATTCTTCGTGTTGGATTCCATTACAGCAGCAGACCGCCCCACAGAGGAGGACAATGCTCGATTCTCTTGCCTAATGTGTTGCTCTTCGAGCGTGAGCGGAGGCTTAAACATGTCTTCTTCATCTTCTTCGACGTCTTCTGGATTGGGCACTAGTAGAGGAGGGGGGCGGCCTTGGAATGAGTCCCTAGAAGCGTGTTCGAATTCTTCCTCTCCCCTTTCTTTACCGAGGAAGGTGGATAGAAACTCGTAATCCTCCTCGTCGTCATCATCGTCCTCTTCGTTGTCGTTGTTAGGCGGAGAAGAGGGTATGTGCGAAGGTGAAGGGGGAGGAGAGACCTCGTTCGGAACACGAACAGGAGGGGCGGGAGGTTCCTGCTGCTGCTCGACGACAATGTCATCTTGAAGATGATGCTCTTCTTCTTCTATCTTCTTTAGAAGGGGTCGATTCAGGTAATCCGACAACATTATCAAGTGCTTGGGCGTCTCTCGCTGCTGTTCAACAGTAGCTTTAGGAGATGGGGGTGGAATGATTGGTTCCTCATCGTTAGTGTGGTTCACAACTTCACTGATATGATCTTCCTCTTCTACTACACCCTTTCCTGCAGATTCTTCCTCTTCTACTACACCCTTTTCCGCAGCTTCTTTTTCTTCTTCTTCTTCTTCTTCTTCTTCTTCTTCGTAGTAATCATCGCTGTACACGCCGTTTTCATATTCTTTCACGGTTCGCGTATTGGTGGCCGAGTCATCGTCTTCCTCTTCACTCGTGACTTCACTCATATCGTCCTCTGCCAGTGCAGGTATCTCATCGCGCTTTCTCTCTTCTTCCTCGTCTTCGTACAAGAATAGGCCTTGCTTTAGGTTGAGCGCCATTCCATGGGGTGCAGCGACCATGACGGACAAGAATAGGATCAATCTTTGTATTTCAAGCCTTACATTGATGCAGCCGTCCACTACTATAGAGAAAAAGTAGATATTGACCTTCCAACGTAACGCCGTTAGGACGGTCTTGTCGTGAATAAAAATTGAGTTTAATCAATTCCATTTCGTCTATGTCTGGAACATTGTTCGAGATGGGTCTCCTGGTGGCGTTACTGTTTATCGTGTTGATCACAATATTATTTTCCGCTCTTTTTGCCGCCCAAACAAATTACCTCGACACCAATATCAATCCAGAGCTAGACGCGTTGAAATACCTAGGATTGGAGCTATCGATGTCTGACGGTCTCCGTAGGAAGTTCAACGAGGCCATAGTGCCTAACCTTAAATTGGCGCCTAAAGTATGGATAATTTTGAAAGAAAAGGAAAGATTGGACAACAAGTATGCTGCCGCCTCGATCCAACCCAAGGAACCAACAACAGCAACGACGTCTCCCGCCACCTGTGTCGTTCCCGTCTCTCCCCCTCCAGTGACCGTGATCCCCGATTCGGCGGTCATCTCCTCGCCCTCGACGGAGCATGTTGTTGGCTCAGGCGTCGAACGAAGGACTATCCCTTTAGCGGGCAAGAAGTGACTTCGAACACTGTCGAAAGAGTCTACCTCTCTTTGCTTTAGGGGTTATATGGCTTTGGCCCCAACAGGGACTAAGAGGCCACTACCACGTCTACGTTACATTACAATGACGCAGTTGTTATCTCTGTTCTGTTGTAACCAAAAATAAACATTCTTGGTATCATCCTTTTTTTTTTTTTTGTAAACCCCTCTTGGTGTGGGTGGTGTTGCAGCGGACAATCTGAGGAATTTGTGTGCGATGTTACACGCAGCGTTGTAGTCTCAAACGCCGCTCAGAGGACAGGAAGGCGGACTTTTATTCGCTGTGCTCAATTATCACGGTGACACACCTAGTAGAGAGAGAGAGGGAGTCCGCAACGTGTGGCGGCCTCTTTTATTCGCTTTGCTCAAATATCACAATGACACACCGAGTAGAGTTTATTCGCTTTGCTCAAATATCACGGTGACACACACAGTAGAGAGAAAGAGGAAGTCGGCAATGTGTGTCAGCCTCTTTTATTCGCTTTGCTCAAATATCACAGTGACACACCGATTTGAGAGAGAGAGAGGGAGTAGGAAATGTGTGTCAGCCTCTTTTATTCGCTTTGCTCAAATATCACAGTGACACACCGATTTGAGAGAGGGAGTAGGAAATGTGTGTCAGCCTCTTTTATTCGCTTTGCTCAAATATCACAGTGACACACCGAGTTGAGAGAGAGAGTAGGAAATGTGTGTCAGCCTCTTTTATTCGCTTTGCTAAATTATCACAGTGACACACCGAGTAGAGAGAGAGAGAGTAGGAAATGTGTGTCAGCTTCTTTTATTCGCTTTGCTCAAATCTCACGGTGATACACCGAGTAGAGAGAGAGAGGGAGTAGGAGTAGGAAATGTGTGTCAGCCTTTTTTATTCGCTTTGCTCAAATATCACGGTGACACACCGAGTAGAGAGAGAGAGAGAGAGTAGGAAATGTGTGTCAGCTTCTTTTATTCGCTTTGCTCAATTATCACGGTGACACACCGAGTAGAGAGAGAGAGGGAGTAGGAAATGTGTGTCAGCCTCTTTTATTCGCTTTACTCAATTATCATGGTGACACACCGAGTAGAGAGAGAGAGAGAGAGAGAGAGGGAGTAGGAAATCCTCTTTTATTCGCTTTGCTCCAATATCACGATGATACAACGAGTAGAGAGAGATAAAGAGAGAGAGATGGAGTAAGAAATGTGTGGTGGCCTCTTTTTATCACTGTGACACACCGAGTAGAGAGAGAGAGGTAGTCCGCAACGTGTGGCGGCCTCTTTTATTCGCTTTCCTCAAATAACACAATGACAAACCGAGTAGAGAGAGAGAGAGGGAGTAGGAAATGTGTGTCAGCCTCTTTTATTCGCTTTGCTCAATTATCATGGTGACACACCGAGTAGAGTTTATTCTCTTTGCTCAGATATCACGGTGACACACCGAGTAGAGAGAAAGAGGAAGTCGGCAATGTGTGGCGGCCTCTTTTATTCGTTTCCTCAATTATCAAGGTGACACACCGATTAGAGAGAGAGAGGGAGTAGGAAATATTTGTTAGCCTCTTTTAATCGCTTTGCTCAAATGTAACTGTGACACACCGAGTTGAGAGAGAGGGAGTAGGAAATGTGTGTCAGCCTCTTTTATTAGCTTTGTTCAATTATCACAGTGACACATCGAGTAGAGAGAGAGAAAGAGGGAGTAGGAAATCCTCTTTTATTCGCTTTGCTCCAATATCACGATGATACACCGAGTAGAGAGAGATAAAGAGAGAGAGATGGAGTAAGAAATGTGTGGTGGCCTCTATTTATCACTGTGATACACCGAGTAGAGAGAGAGAGGTAGTCCGCAACGTGTGGCGGCCTCTTTTATTCGCTTTCCTCAAATATCACAATGACATACCTAGTAGAGAGAGAGAGAGGGAGTAGGAAATGTGTGTCAGCCTCTTTTATTCGCTTTGCTCAATTATCAGGGTGACACACCGAGTAGAGAGAGAGAGGGAGTAGGAAATGTGTGTCAGCCTCTTTTATTCGCTTTGCTCAATTATCACGGTGACACACCGAGTAGAGTTTATTCTCTTTGCTCAAATATCACGGTGACACACCGAGTAGAGAGAAAGAGGAAGTCGGCAATGTGTGTAGGCCTCTTTTATTCGCTTGCTCAATTATCACCGTGACACACCGAGTAGAGTTTATTCGCTTTGCTCAAATATCACTGTGACACACCGAGTAGAGAGAAAGAGGAAGTCGGCAATGTGTGTCGGCCTCTTTTATTCGCTTTCCTCAATTATCAAGGTATGTCGGCCTCTTTTATTCGCTTTCCTCAATTATCAAGGTGACACACCGAGTAGAGAGAGAGGGAGTAGGAAATGTGTGTCAGCCTCTTTTATTCGCTTTGCTCAATTATCAAGGTGACACACCGAGTAGAGAGAGAGAGAGGGAGAGGGTGTAGGAAATGTGTGTCAGCCTCTTTTATTTGCTTTGCTCAAATATCACGGTGACACACCGATGGAGTCTGCAATGTGTGTCAGCCTCTTTTATTCGCTTTGCTCAAATATCACGGGGACACACCGATGGAGTCTGCAATGTGTGTCAGCCTCTTTTATTCGCTTTGCTCAAATATCACAGTGACACACCGAGTTGAGAGAGAAGGAGAAAATCCGAGAGAGTGATTTCTTCTCTCCCGGTAGACCAAAAAAATCTGTGCTTTACCCCTTTATTTGTAGTATATATTATATGGTGTGAGAAATAAGAGCAGGAGGAGGTGGATGAATTGTATGATTTTTACCAGGCTGCACAAGTAGAGAGTATCTATCTCGGCGCAGGTGGCTATGTTGGCCCTGCCCGGGTCTATGCCTATGACCCTGTCCACTCCTTCCAGGCTAGGAGAAGGGTGTTTTTTTTCATGGGGGAGAGTCGTCTTCTTTATCTTAGGAGAAGGATCTGCTCTGGAGAACAAGACAGAACAGGCCTCCCCGTCGTTCTTTATCTGGCGGTGGAATGTCCAATTCTTGCCTGTCTGTCTTGGAAGTGTCGAACAGGTGGCTCCAACCCTCTCTGGTCAGTCTATCTTCTTCTTCTTTAGAGGAAGAATGAGGGAAAAACTCTCTCCCGATAGCTCTGGTGGACACTTGGTCAAGCAGTATGTAGTTTGTTTCTGGGTACCAGGGGAAAGTTTCTCATCTTCTCCCCGTACTTGTCCTTGAGGAACCTGTAGTAGACTATGAGTCTCTTGGGGTCTCCGTCTTCCTTAGAGGACCTGGCGGTAGAAGAGCAGAATAGGGATCTGTACGAACTGGGCGTGTTCTTCCTCCTCCTCTTGGACGCCCCAGTTGTTTATGGTGTTCTGTAGCCTATTGACTGTCCTGTAGTAGTCCGCATCCATCTCTGATGTATCCATTTTCTTGCCTATTTTTGTACATTCATGGCACTTTCCTTACATTTGGTGACTACCACACGCACGTATGATAGTTTTATTGTTTTGTAGAGGAGGTGAAGCAAGGGAATTTGAGCGTTATAGACAAAGACTTATTTGATCACTTGCCAGCTAAAGGGTTAATTAAAATTTATTTGATAGCACAATATACACTCAGAATATACCAAATCTCTTCTTTTTTCTCCTTCTTCTTCTGCTTCTCCCTCCAGTAGCATTCGAGGGTGGAGGTGGTCTAGGTCGACGTCGTCCTCTTGCATTATTATTATTATTATTATTATTACCATCTTTATTACTCCTGTCCTTGCTGCCGAACATCCCACCTCCTCCTCCTCCTCCCCCTCCGCCAAATAGGCTCCCTCCGCTCGCAGCGGCAGCTGCCAATGTCCCAGCTATAGCGCCACCGGCTAGCATTCCGGACGTAGCGGGTATCTTTGTGACTAGAAACCCCACCGCAGTGGCGGCTGCCGACACTAGAGCGAACATCAGGAACATTTTCTTTAGATCCATTTGTACCCCTTTTCCTAGGCTACATTTAGCTTCTCTACAAAGAAAAGGTCAACATCAGAAGGGCCACTCTCCATATACTTGAGTCCGGGCCTGGCCGATGCTACTCCGGAGAGCATAGTCAATATGTAGTCCGATACCATGTGTTTGAGGAAGTATCTCTTCATTCCGTCCTTCTCATCGAATTCTTCCATGACAAAGAACCTATCGTCAGTAGACTTGGTATCTTTAATAGCCGGTTTGTCGTTCGTCAACACAACGGCATAATCTGTGTACTCCTGAGACATGTCCGTATGTAGGAAGTGACCTTTTAGCATTGCGCTCTCGAACACGACATATCTGACCTTGCGTTCGTGCTCGTGTTTGGCCTTCTCATCCCTTTTCGGTTCAAAGTTTTTGAGATCGAAGGAGTGCATCATGAATAACCTAGAGTCGTTATTCTTCACTACGGGGTTCAAGGAGGTCATGTAGACGATGCGCATCGATAAGCCGTTGGCAGCGTACACCCCTTTCATCTCCCCGGAGGAAGATCGAAGCAGGTATGTATCAGTAACGTCACCTGATTCGACCGGTTTCGCTCCAGACGGTAGGGCACAAGCGGAATTGACGTCCATGTCGGTCCAGTAGTCTTCTTCATCTGAATCGTTATTGTGATCTTCTTCTAAATCATCATGATCGTGGCCACTAGCAATGCCACCTGCCCCGCCATCATCACCAGCCCCAGGAGCATCATCACCGTGTTCTTTGCTATAGTCTTGATTCTCTTCTTCTTCATTTTCTTCTGGGAGCTTGTGGTTCTTGATACCTTCGACAGTCAAGGCCCTCACAATCTTTAAAAGAAGCACCACAAACCCAATGAACACGATCGTGATAATCAGGCCACCCAATACACCAAAGATAGAGATGTTTCCCATCGTCTTTTTTCCTCTCCTTTGGTGGATACTTTGATGTTAAAAAAAAACAAGTATCGAGAACTACCTCCTAATCAAAAGCCTAAACAGGCCCCTCAAGAATCGGGCACTTCTGGTAGATTTTCTCAACCCCCGGGAGTTCTTGAGACCATGGTGTCTCATGATAGCGTGCCTGCGGGAGGAGGCGGTCCTTCGTCTGGAGGAAGCTATTCGTCTACGTCGTTCTTGTGCCCTTCGGCGCACCGCGACAGAGGTCTTCTTGGTGGGTCTAGAAGGCTTATCCTTCGTCTTTGTCTTGGTATCCTGTTGTTCCTTCTTCTTCTTTTCATTGTTGATATCGTCGCTCTGCTGTTTCCTATCCTTCTTAATAATACCAGGCGGTTCCACTTCGTCTAGGAAGCTCATGGGGGAGAAAGTAGACAGAAGCGCCATACCGAGGCTGGCTTGTACAACACCTCCTCCTATGGCTAGAGGTATGTCGTTCTCTGTCAGGACGTCGATGTCGAACGACTCGCCCATGGAGGCGTAGGCTGCGGCCACGGCCACGGCGGCTATCACCACAGTCACCAGGGTCATGACGGAGACCCATTTGATGTAGGTGTACAGGGGGGGCGAACCACCACCACCGCCTTCCTTTGATATGTCAAGATTACCGTCCATTTAGTGTATCGAATGATAGCAGCGATCCTCTCTTCTTCACACCTTACCTTGGTCACGGACTTGCCCGCAGCCAGCCAAGTAGTATCCTCTCCATCTCCGCCACCTTTGGAAAGACTGAGCGCTTCCAAGGGGTTCGTTCTTTCGACAGTGTACGAAGTCACTTCTGGCCCGCTAAAGGGTTAACGTTTCAATGTCCTTCTCGGTCATGAACAGAGCCTTGTTCACCATGTGTCCGGTGGGCAACACCAGAGCTGTGGATGTAGAGGAGACGGCGGTGCTGCCCATAGAAAATGGAGAGGCCGTAATCAGCTGTTCCGCGCTCCAAGAGGCCTTGGCGTGCATAGGAGAGTACAGTTTGGCGAACTTTGAAAAGATGGACGATGTGTTCACGTATGGGTCGGCGGCTAGCTTGTCTCTCAGAGAAGAAGGTAATTCGTTGTCATCGTAGTACATCTCAATGTCCCTGACGAAAGATGTGAGCTTTTTGAAGATGTTGGCCATGGCCTTACCCTCACCGCCGTCGCGTAGCAGATGTAGCAGCGTGCTCCTCCTCTTCTTCTTCGTCGTCGGTGTAGCAGTAGCACTCTGCTGCTGCTTTACCAAGGCTCTTCTGTACCTAGCCACCACCTTTGGCATATCGCCATTCACGTATCTGACCTCTGAGTCTTATAGACTGGTGGACGCACTCACCGAAGCCTCATGTTTCATCTTGCGTTTGATGTCGAGTAGTACAAAGACCATTATAGAAATAATTGTAATTATCTGAACTACGTTGAGTACAAGGAACCTTATAAAGGTTGCATTGACCATAACGCTTTTGAAGGAGACCGCCGTCGATTCTTATTCCATTATGTACGAATACGCTTCAAATGGGTTAAAGGGCCTCTTCTATACCTCCACCGCCGCTGGATCGTCCTCTTCCAAACAGCCCCCTAAGAAAACAAACATTATAATAGATGACGGCACAGACAAGGCCCTGTTGATCGCCATGGACGAGAATCTAGAGACTATAGTGGCAGATAGCGGCATGTTCTCACCTGCCGTAAAGGTCAACCCAGGATGTTCAGTGTGGAACTTTTGCATTTCTGCTTGAAATAAAACATGAAATCAGTGCACGGTAGCATATTTTATCCCTTTAGCTGGCAAGTGATCAAATAAGTCTTTGTCTATAACGCTCAAATTCCCTTGCTTTACCTCCTCTACAAAACAATAAAACTATCATACGTGCGTGTGGTAGTCACCCAACATAAGGAAAGCGCCATGAATGTACAAAAATAGACAAGAAAATGGATACACCAGAGATGGATGGCAGAAGGGACTCCCGTGCCTGCCAAAAACAAAAGGAAGAGAACAGCAGTCTTTCAAGACTGTAAAATGCAAGTTATCCTGCTGGAGGGGGAACACCTCCGTGAGAGCCTCCATAGACAAACGGTGGCTTTCAGGGCCTCCATCTTCATGGAGATGATACTAGAAAGCCTCCTCTTATCCGGAGAGGATGATGACAGATGGCAGGATTTCTCCAAGGATACCGTGTATGACACCCTGGTCGACTGCAGAAAAATGACTAAACTCCCATTCGGTCAACCGCGACACCTTCTTTTTCGGGCTGAGCAGGAGACGTTTAGAAAATCTTCTGTTCGCAACTTGGTCTACCGGGAGAGAAGAACGCTCTCTCGGATTCTCTTGTTTTCAAAAACACGATTTTCTAAACGTCTCCTGCTCGGCCCGGAAAAGAAGGTGTCGCGGTTAACTGACCGGGAGTTTAGTCATTTTTCTACCAATCGATAGTGTGGCCACCTGCGTTTGACGCTTTGCAGCGATATCGCGGTGACAAGGGTGATACCAAGAATGTTTATTTTTGGTTACAACAGAACAGAAAAAAAAAGAGATAATAAATAATAACTGCGTCGTTGTAATGTAACGTAGACGTGGTAGTGGCCTCTTGGTCCCTGTTAGGGCCAAAGCCTTATAACCCCAAAAGCAAGGTTCGAAGTCACTTCTGGCCCGCTGAAGGGTTAAAACCCTTGCTCACCTCAGGGGCCCAACACTCGCTTGACGGCCTCAGAGGAGCAAACATATCCTCCTTCAACCAACAAGTATCGACCGAGCAGTACGTATGGCCGACGACGTATCCACGGTGATAGAAACTCTCCGTCCTCGGGACGGGGAGATAACCGCAGAGGACGGCGCCCGTGAGATTTCTTTACTTCGAGAGAAACTAAAAGAGAAGGAGTTGGAGATTGCACGTATCTCAGTCGACTTGGAAGTATCCGTCGAAGACGCGGATGGCCTGAGGCACCTCGACCATCGCGGCGCCAGGGAAGAGTTGGACAGCAAGATTGCCTTCATTTCATCGTTAGAAGCAAAGCTAAAGGAGAAAGAGAGCATCATAAACGAGAAAGATCAGATAATAAAGAGGATGGCATCAGCTGCGTCAAGCAAGTGTAGGTCTGTCGTCGGGACGTATAGGAATACTTCTACATGCTGCTTGCTCTTCAAGAGCAGAAATAGCATCAGAGTTGGTAGATTAGAGAAGGACGCCCCTCAGATTCATCCGGAAGAGACCTATAACATCTATACGTGCTACGTCGCATCGGACGGAGAAGGCCAATCGATGCGGAAGCTGGTTTTCTCCGTAATCAACAGGAACGTAAACAAACACGCGGATTTGGTTCCCGTCGGTGTTATCGTGGGCTGCGAAAACCCAAAGGCAGGTCGGGACGTCTTCAAGAACATGTCCGGTGTGATGCTCAGAACACAGTTTGAGCGCGCAATGACCAAGATGAACAGATCCTACACCACGAAAGACTGCAGGAATAGGACACAGGATCTGGTGTCTAAATTAGACTATATGGATGTGCTGAGCAAGTTGTCGCGGTACATGGGGCCTACGTCCAAAGTACTGGCCGTCGGCGGATGGATGCTGAAGGGCGGCGACAAGAAGAAACTGAGAAGGGAAGATGTCGAAGAACGGGACCTAATACACATTTTGTCGACTACACCCGCTGCCAGTCTCAAGAGGAATGGAGACCTTGAGATGCGGACCGTCTACGAGAATAGCAGTACTGTACGGGTCTTCTCCAAAGGGGGCGGCAGTAAAAAACTCAGCGACAGTAGCGACGACGATGATGAAAACAGCAGTAAGAGGCAACGAGTAGTGTGAAAGGATGTTTTGTAATGTTGTTTTCGATCCAATAAACGTTGTTAATTAGGAAAAACATCTCTGTTCATTATCATCTAAAAATAATGCTGGTGGTGTATGCCGTGGTCGACCTAGACTGCTGCTGCCATGAGCAGCCAGTGGAGTCTGACTGCGAGACTCCACTAATGTATGCTCTGACGTGCACATTAGAAGACGAGATCGGCAAGATTAGAGGCTACAAGAGAACCAGGAAAGTGAACGTGGTAGTAGTCGGAGGTGTAGACAAGAAGGACGCACTGCGTGTCTCTGTCATTCTCGAGAGGACACTCTCCACCCTCAACATTATGGCAAGTGATAACAAGACGTACACAAAATACGTGTTGATGAACAAGAACAGAAGAGGTAAGGCGATACGCCCTAAACAGGGCCAGAAGATGGCCACCGATGAGCCGCCAGAGGATGTGGCCGGCGTACCCGTATTCCTTACTCAAAGACCCTGTATAGCATCTCTCTTCAAGAATAAGCATTCTTGGTGGGGCTCTACAGTAGGACTCTTCCGAAGAAATGGGGGAATATACTATAAGAGACGTTGCTTTCTACGGTATGTGCCGGGCGATGCGCAGGCAGGCCGTGGACGACCCAGAAACTAATATCAACATTGGATGCAGCTACGGAGGAGCGAGACTGCTGGACTGCAGGTGGTTGGGGCCCGTAGTGTTCGAGGAGCTGGTGGGTTGCATGCACTCGTTGGGGGAGGGCAAGGCGAACCTCGTGGGGACCAGCGCGGGCAACATCATAGCCGCTTCTCTGTCCGTCCTGCTCCCCGTCAGAAAGGCCTGTTGCGGATTCGACGTAAACGACAGGAAAAGGATGTTCGCGTCCAACGCCGTTCTCTTCGAGGCGTCTACCGGACTACGCATACCAGAGGACTACGATCTGTGCACCTGTGACACGGTGAGGAGGATCTACGACTTCCTATTCGAGATCACGGCTCTGTCCGAGCATCCATCGTGGCACGACTATTCGGAGGAAGAGATAGGGGTAGAGGAGATCCCGGGAACAAAACGCAAGTCGAACAAGTCCACAACCTGCAAGAAGATGCATTCAACGCCCGTGAAAAAACTCAAGTACGACATGATTGCAGATATATTTGAAGGAGTGCAAACGATGGAGTCCACGCTGCATTTTTCGGACGAAGTGGCGTCCGCTTTCACCAACATGTACCTTAATGAGCCGTTAAGGTACGCCACGGTCGTCTACAGGATCGTGGACGACGTGCAGGGCAAGATGAACCTGGCCTATCTACTATCGAGACATTTGGTCACGAGATGCAGCAACAGGAGAGACCCGTATGCTGCTGCTGCGCCTCCCCCTCCGGGTACTTCCGGATACTCCATACGCCTCGGGTCCAAGAATATTGACTCTAATCAATTCGTGTTCACGGATATTACGGACCTGCGCCCTCTGACCAGATTCATGTACAAATCCTCTGCTGCCGCTGATTCTGAGGCGTCCCTGTTGCTATTCGAGGGGGATGCAGAAGCCATCAATGACATTACCAATAAGCTAATGTTGAGCGTCGACGTCAGAGAGATCATCTTCCCCGTGCTTTCTGAGGTTTTATGGAAGAGGAAGAATAAGCTCCTGAACGTGAGAGGAGATGCCGACAGCTATGCCAGGTCCCTATCTTGGGAATGGGACGGAAAGGTGCCGTCCTTCAATAGATATGACGACCAACTGCTCCGTCGGGCCGTCATCCAGCAGAATATATTAGACATTATGTCCAATACCAAGGGTCGTCTGCCCAATTACGCCGAAGCGGTGGGGCGCGGTTCCAACTACATATTCGAGTTATCTCCCTTGTGTAAACACCTCTTCTCAGGGGACGAGGTGAACGGACTCTTCGAAGCTTGCACCCCCGGCTTGAACGTGTACCAAATAAAGAAGGCCCACTCTCAGGAAGGAGACAAAATAGCGACGGTTATTCACGGGACGCCATTCATCGCCAGGGCTTGAATATGGACGCATATCGACACGCGATCGCCTACTTAAACATGTTGAGCTACAAGGGCAACATAACGAGAGAGTTGGTGGCCAAACGAACCCTTCTGGAGACTGTTAGGCAGATCGACAAGCGGAGACGGGAGATCGACACGAGCACTGCAATATTCAGCATCAGCTACGAAAAGATATCGAAGAAGCATAAACAACGCAAGAAGATGTCTACTAAAATGAAGCTCTTAAGGTCATCCGAGAGGATCATGGAGGAACAACTAGACGATCTGCTCGAATCGGCAGAGATGTACATTGATACTGCAATGAAGAACGTCTGTTCTAGATGCGGAACAACGACAGCGGTGGCACCTTCTTTTGCCACTGCCACTACTACACACGGAGCGGACCTTCCGATCAACCTGCCGCCGTTCAGCAAGAGATGGATGGCCATCCCGCCCGGCAGAAAACAAACTCCGACCGACCATTCGTTCGGAGACGAGAGAAAGAGGTGTGAAAAAAGGCTGATTGTAGAGCAGATCGGGCGATACGACGGGTCTCGGTTTGTCCCCAACTTCTCTGGCAAACCCCTCTTTTGGACTTCAAAAGGCACCAACTTGGGGTCGAAAACATGCTGTTTGTTGGACTATTTGTACAAACGAGGGTTCAGGGATTTGGGGACTGTCAACGCAGCGATGTCAAGTAGGCTCGTAGAAAGCATTTCTTTGAAGCTGGCATCTGAAGACAACGACAACAACGAAATCATATCACATATCGAGCGACAAGACATCAACACATCTATCTTGTTATCATAATGGTCGGTGGAGGACAGCAAGCAAACAATGTGGCCGGGGCCCGCCGTGGGCAGAGGCACAACAATAAAGATAGAAGAGCAACAAGAGTAGTAACCGCAGAAGACGTCGTCGACGCCACCACTGCATCCAGCAGCGACGGCAGTGATGATGATGTTGCTGGTAGCCCTACTCTATCCATCGATAGGTTCAATAGCCTTCGCAACAACATCATAGGGACCATCATTGAAAAAATAGATGGCAAGATCAACACCCGCCCTGCCTACAACTGCGACGTGTACTTCAATCACAGTAGATTCTGCGCAGAATGCCTCAATTAAGTGAAGGAGGCCATCATAAAAGAATCCATGTCGGACGAAGATGCCGTACGGGCAGCCACGTCCTTCCTAAAAGAGCTCAATCTGATGGTGAATGATCACGTTTCTCTCGAGAAGATAAACAGGAAGGGGATGGAGCAGTGTCTCGCTCAAGACGCGTTTGGCGGCTTCCCTCACGAGTTAGCTCGAGTGGTCGACAGACTGGACGCAGCGAAAGACCTGAAGATCGTAGAGTCTCTGCTCGGAGAGAGCATCTATGCCGCAACTCGATCCACCGGAATCGTTTACGACACAGACCTGCAGACCGATGCGGAGAAGCTGTCCGATTGTAGCAACAGTACGATCGGAAGTCTGCTGAGCGAGGCCATCGGAGACAAGGAGACGTGCTCTTGCATGAGGTCCGAGAAGGCAGAAAGGAACGAAGAGGAGGATGTGAAAGAGTTGGTCGAGATTGCAACAAAGTCGGGTTTTAACAGGACTCCAAACAACGGATACGACCCAGTCTTGTACAACAAGATTGCGTTCATGTCTATGGACGATGATAAAGACGACGAGGAGGAGGAGGATTATGCGGATTCTGTTGTATTCCTGTCTACGGACGATGATAAAGACTACGAGGAGGAGGATGTTTATGCGGATTCTGTTGTACGAGACGGCGAGTCGGGATCCGAGTCTGAATCTGAGACGGAGGATGAAGGCGGCGATGATTCCTCTTCTAGTGAGGAGAAAGAGACCCATCGTGAATTTTTTAAACGCACATTAGATAACAGTTATAGACCAAGCGTGGGCGATATGGTAGAGGATCGTGCGGGAAACGCGCCCCTCTGCCTGTCTCTGTGTCGCCACGCCAAGGGATGCGCGTTTGACACTGATAACAAGGCAAAGATTGCCAATGCCGTCGACTTTGTTCTTGTTGACAACGCGGATCTCGCCAACGTGACCATCGATGGCAAAGAACACGCGATTCACATCGATGGGTCCTGCATTCCCTCGTTCTGCCTCAGTTCTACTGTATACGAGGTAAGAGCCTACGATATCCCTTTAACGGATTCGTGGGGGGAATCTCTCTCCAAGACTACCAACTTTGACGAAACCGCTACGGAAGAGCACCAGGTTAACGTGCAAAAGGTCATCGATCAGGTCCACGGGTGGTGCGGAAGCAAAGACGCCACGGGGAAGTCGTCCGTTCTCGTGAATGTGGCCTCAACATTCTGTAGTCAGGCCTTTGCCAGACCCTGCGCCAAGGCTTACCTGTCCGTCACCACGACGGCTTCGCCCTGGCCTTGCGTCCTAAGGACTCCGCCCAAGAGCGACGTGACCAGGTGCACAGAGACAGGCGACTTCGTGTCGTTCGTGGTGCCCTTGCCCTTCTCGTACAGCGGAGGAAGGCGTGAGAATGAACCCAGCGTGGGGTGGCGATCCCGACTGTATACCGGCTTTGTGGAGGATTACTTTCAGAGATCGGTCAAACCAGAACCCAAAGGACGAGTGTTTGACAACACCCACAAGACGTGGAGCTTCTTCACAAGAAATAAAGAAGAGGGTCAGATCAGGCTGTATGGGTCGGTGATTAGAAACGACTTTGGTGATTTGGACGTTTCACCACTGGTGTACGACAACAAATCTGAACAATCGAAACCCATGGTCATCGCCGCGCAGTCTGACTTTGCTAAGCTACGCAGAATGTTGGACATGAGAGCCAAAGAGCTGGATAGCTTCATGAACGGTGACTTTAAGGACACCGTGCAGAATGCTATAAGGGAGAAGCCTAAAGAGGAATTGAGCGATAAGCTCAGGGAATATTATGTTGCTGCGGTTCTTGCGAGCGAGAAATCTCTCAAACACGAAAACTTTAATCGCCAATTGGAACGAAAGCTCGACAATATGGCCTTTGTATGTGCTAGCTTTATACCTGGTTTTTAACCCTTTAGCAGGCCAGAAGTGACTGGCGAAAGAGTCCTAGCTTTGGGTGTTATACGGCTTTGGCCCTTTTTTACACACAAGAGGCCACTACCACGTCTATGTTACATCACAACGATGCAGTTATTATTTATTATCTCTTTTTTTTTTTACTGTTCTGTTGTAACCAAAAATAAACATTCTTGGCATCACCCTTGTCTTTTTTTTTGCGGGAAACCCTCTGGGTGCGGGTGGTGTTGCAGCGGTCAATCTGAGGAATATGTTACACGCAGTATAAGAGGACAGGAATGCGGAGAGAAGAGGTTGTCTGAACAACTCTTGGCAGAGGGACAACGGCTTATCTGTCTCACCTTATTAGTAGTAAGCCACCGCCTGTGGCACATGTGACACACCTTGGTCGTGTTCCACTCGTCGACTCTGGTGAACCTGCCCTCCTCTGTATCAATAGGAAAGAGGGACTGGAATAGTGCCCGTTCCTCCTGCCGATGGGGGGGGGGGGCTTTGCGCCCCCGAAGGCCACCCTGTAGTTCTTAGAAGGAGAGAGCACCCCGTTGACGAACCTGTAAACTGGACAGAGGGGTTTCACACAAAAAAAGACAAGGATGATACCAAGAATGTTTATTTTTTGGTTAGGTCACGAAAAGAGTAATAAATAATAACTGCGTCATTGTAATGTAAAGTAGACATAGTAGTGGTCCTGTTGTATAAACAAGGGCTAAAGCCATATAACCCCCAAAGCAAGGACTCTTTCGACAGTCACTTCTGGCCCGCTAAAGGGTTAGACGTTGTTGGCAAAATAGAAGCCGGGTAGTAGTGTCACGAGCATGATCGAAGACACGACTACACCAATGTAATCCCTAATATTGTACTTTTTGAATGAAGCCGTCTTGTCTTCTTCGTCAATGTCTTCGCCTCCCGTCGAACGCGCGCCGGCTTCACTGCCGCTCTCGCTGCTCATTGGTGGTGATGTCCAAGCCAGGTTCATGGCAAAGATGGCAATGAGGACAATGGCGAACACTGCAGCGAATGCCAAAACAGTAATGAGTTTGGCAGATGCGCTCATGGACTGGTCCCCGCCGCCGCCTACTGTAGGTCCTCCGGCGTCTCTCCCCAATGCTGCATCAAAAGGTGTTGTGGCGGTTGTCGCCATTATGTATGTAAGATTCCTTCTAATTGAACCAAACCTTCGTTGTACCTTCGTTAAGGCCTCAGACCTATAGAGATTGGCTTTTTAGACTTATACCAGGTGATACTCGTAGGCGCGTGGAAATGGAAACGTTCTGCTCGCTATATCTCATAGAAAGAGAGCTGAACGATGTCGTGAGGCGATCGGTGGCGACGGGCGCCAAGGTGTCCGGATATGCCGACCTGAGACCTTGTAACATGTCTGACAGGACAGCGCCCATGACGATAGCAAACGGCTACGAGGTCTTAACGCCCGACCCGCTGGAGGATCCCAAGACTCTGTACGTGGACGTCAGAGTGATCATTACTGACGCGCGACAGCATTACGAGGAGACAGCCGAGACCGTGACTAAACTGCTAAAGAACACGGGTCCGTGGACGAACGAGATTGACGATGACGATCTTGGGAAAAAAAGGGTAAGGTTCATGTCTCGAGAGGAGGAATGGGCAGGAGTAAACCTAGAACCCTGCCACAAGAGCTTCAACGAGTTTTATCGAAGAACGTCTCTGTTCAACCTGGCCAAGATGATCGCAGACGCATACAGGAATAACGAGAGTTCTATTGCGGAGAGTCTGTTCGAGCCTCCCGGTGAGATCACTCTTGAGAACAGTCTACTCAGCCTGTTGAATAGGTCGAGATTCACCAAGGAGGCTCTGAAGGACTGGTTCTTTGAGCTAGACACGTACAGCAAGTGCATAACGCTGGTGGAGGCCTTCTCCAACAGTCTGCACCCGTGAGGCTGGAAGTGTACGATGTGTACTGCAAGACGCTCACTCGCATCAACAGGAAGGTTCACGTTAACACAATCGACAGGAGCGACTTGAAGACTCAACTCAAGGAGCTCACCGTGCTCGAAGGCGTCAAGATGACACCGGTGGACAACGTGATGCGCAATTTCCTGTCATTCGCCGCAGACGGGGACCAGTTCCTGCACAGGGCGTCAACCATTGCCTCGCTGCGGGATCGGGAGAGAGACATGCTCGCGCTTGGCAACGACCTGTTCAAGACGTTGAACAAGATGCTCCCTTCGACGGCAGCAGCAGTATCAGCAGCGGCGGCAGCGACACCGCCACCCGAAACGTCTCGGTATTCCGTCCGGAATGGCTATACTCTGGGAAACGGCAAAGCCATGGCCCCATTCACCATATCGGTTCGCAACAGACCCATCTTTTTTGAAGACGATAATGTCAACGACACGTATCTGTTCAACCAGCTCCTGTTCCCGGTGTACTCTGTAGATTCGCCAGAAGATGTATTATTCTTTGCTAGACTGAGAAAGAGTACACTGGCGACGCTGTTCTTGCCGGGGTTGTTTAGGTTCGGAGAACAATACATATCGGGGGTCTGCGAGGAGCTTCAGCGGCACCACTATAACACTACGGTACAATGGCGTTACACCCTGTCAGACTACAGTCCAATTTGTCCCCTTGTAAGCTCCAAGAAGAGGGCCAAACAGCGAGCCTTCTTCGAGTCTTTGAAGAGTGGAAACTCCAAAATGCCCGTTCTGCTGCCGTTATCCTTCTAACGTGCGTGATAGAGGTGTACAGGATGAAGCGTTTGGATGATAGGATCGCCGGAGGCGGTACAGACGCGTTCTACGAGAACCTGCTGAACAAGAGTGCAGTGCTCAACTGGTGGACCCGACTCTTCCCCGACGCCTTCGACGACGACATTCAAGACGTGGTGGAAGGAGTCAAGGGTGACAGATTAATCAACTTGTTCGAGGCGGAATTGTCTCCCCCGCTCGACACGTACGTCAAGACGTGTCTCTTATTGAGAGAAGAGAACGACGTCGTCCCTTCTAAATCTTCGCCCTTGATGTACTCTATAGACGTGCAATCTTCTGTAGAGGGCAGTTTGTATAATATAAGCAAGCTCATGGCCAAGGTGATCGACGAATATTTCTCATCGTCGCAACACACAATAACCCTTTAGCGGGCCAGGAGTGAATGTCGAAAGAGTCCTTGCTTTGGGGGCTATACGGCTTTGCCTGGCCCTTGTTTACAACAACAGGGACCAAGAGGCCACTACCACGTCTACGTTACATTACAACGATGCAGTTATTATCTCTTTTTTTTCTGTTCTGTTGTAACCAAAAATAAACATTCTTGGTATCACCCTTGTCTCTTTCTGCGTGAACCCAGTTTACAGGGTGTGGGGGGTGTTACAATCTGAGGAATTACACTCAGCGTTGTAGTCTCGATCCACAAAAGCGCCGCTCAGAGGAGGAGAGAAGATGTTTGTCTGAACAACTCTTGGCAGAGTAGTAAGTCACCGCCTGCGGCACACCTTGGACGTGTTCCACTCGTCGACTCTGGTGGACCTGCCCTCTCCGGCCCTCCTCTGTATCAATAGGGAAGAGGGACTGGAATAGTGCTCGTTTCTCCTGCCGGTGGGGAGGAACTTTGCGTCCCCGAAGGCCATCCTGTAGTTCTTAGAAGGAGAGTCCAGGGTCCTCCCCTTGAGAACCTAGTGTCTCCGAAGGAAGACTCTTAGACGACGTCAGTTTGGCCAAGCAGGCATCAGTCAGTAGGCTCGAAGTGATGATAACACTGGCTGTGACTGAGGCTGCAGTGACAGAGGAGGAGGTGGCGGCTTCTATGCCGCACTCTGTTGGCGCTGACCCATATTTAAGCGAGTCCTCCATGCCATAAAATGCATCCAGTCTAGACAAGTGTTCGTTCGTCCACCACCTCTTCTTTGTAATATCTATTATATCGGTATTGTTCATCTTTACTGCAACAGTGAAGTTGCCAAACATGCTCAGAGCGCCTTTTACGTTCATGTTTCTCATTATGAGCTCAGAAGATGTACTCGTCATGTCCTCTTGCAATCGGCACTTCATTCTGAACTCGTGCGAAGCATTTAGGAAGAATTCGATTATTATGGTCATCTTGCGTTCTAGGTGCTGCCTCGGTGATTCATTGTTGAGCAATGGAGACAGTGAGGTGACGTCAGTGTTGTCATGGTAGTAATTCTGAAGCGTAGTGATGTAGCCCAAACACTCTGATGCCACGACCATAAGGTCCACATTGACGGGGCACGAAGACTTCCTGTCTATCGCATCCTTCGATGTCGAGATGCACTTATCAAAGAACATGTTATTGAGGCAAGCGTTGACAAATACTCCTCCTGAGAGTAAAAAATCCAACACTTCTATGATTTTCATGTACCTGTCATTTGTGATGCCCAGCGTGAGCGAAGGAGCGGCGGCGTCTCGCTCAGTCTCTACCCCATTGGACTGACTAGAGTTAGAGAAGAAGGAGGGCGGGACAATCTCGTTCAGCGAGGCGGGGACCTTGAACCCCGTCACGGGTCTCACTCCTCTGAACAGGGTCTTTGCAGTTCTTCTGATATCCTTCTTTAGAGTGTCCGAAGTGAGGACCATCTTTGGCGCAACGGCGCTGATATCGTCCATTTTAGAATAGAGATCGCCAGACACTTTAAACCACTGACGGATCAGTCCTTGTAGTGTAGAAAAAGTTAGAAATAGGCTCGATTTCCTGCACGTTATGGCGAAAGCTATAGATTCCAGGCCTTTGGGCGAGTCCTCTCTGCAATCGCCAGACACTATGATTCTTCTGTCAGGGGGTGATACCCACCGCGAAATTATCGTGACCCCGGACTTGCTTTTCGCCTTTAATAGAGAGATGTACTTGCCGATTAACGATTTGGTTCGCTGAGCGCCTCTGAGCAACGAAGAGGCGTTGAAAGCGATAGAAAATTCTTTCGGAGACATCACAAGAGACGTAAATTTGTGACTGGACGTATACTTCGATCAGCTAGAGTCAGAGGAGGAAGAGCCTGCGCCACCTCCCCTCCTCGTTTTAACTTCCTGTTTCTTGGCAGGAGGATCGGTGTCGGCCTTCCTCTTCTTACCTCTGCTCTTGCTTCCAGTGTCAGCGAACAGCTTCTTTTTCTTGGGAGAGACGAATTTTTCTACGATTGCCTGTGGGTTGGCGGCCATGTCTTGCTTCCTTCTGCTCTTCTTCCTCTGCGCAATGGCAGCGTCGGCCACCACGCCTCCCTTCTCGAGGGAACGTATGGTATTGGCCTTTCTATCGCTCGTTAAGGTATAGATGTCGCCCTCTCCTCTCTTGTTGATGACTGTTAGACAGCGTATCATCTCGGCATCGTCCAGGTGACGATTTGTGTTCTTGGCGGCCTTTACGGCGGCGGAATTGACGTCCCCGTCGATATTGTGGAGCCGTTCGATGACATCCCTGTTGCTCTCGCTCGTAGACAGCTTTATCGCGTTCACGGTGCTCCACTTCCTAAACGGACCTGTATCGCCCACGGGGAAGCCATTCCGCCCCACCTTGTTGCTCAAAAGGTCTGATGGGGGAATCTCGGCGGGCACGTACAGGGAGAAGGACCCGTCTTTGTCACCTTCGGGATCCTCTTCTGTCCAAGTGCGCTTGCTTCTACTCTGTACCGCATTGGAAGCGGACAGGAGGGAAATGAACGAGTCCATGGCCATCAGCACGATGGCGGCGTGGTGTTCCCCATTCGCTTCGTCCACTTCTATGTCAAAGTTGGCATAGGTGATACCCTTCTCGTTGTCTCTCGTTATACTATCCGTCATCGTCATCAACGGATTGTTGATCTTGACGGCGTTCTGCCATCTAGCAATTGCATTGTTAGGGGCAAGAATATCATCTTGAGAAAGAGTTTCATTGATGAGGAATGCCCAGGTATCCGTGAAGCTTCTCACATAATAGATGGCCAGTCTGGCCATTTTATGAGAATACGGTACTATCGATGAACTGTCCGACGAAATCGCGGAGGGATTGTTTGTCGTCTTCGATTCGCTGCGGCAACAGCTTCCGGAGTCCTCCATCGTCGTCCTCTTTTAAACTTCTCTTTTTGTTATTCTTCTTCTCCTCGGAAGGGTGGTATTCCCCGGGCGGCGTCAGCAACGATACAAGGTTATCCTCTGTCAGCTCGCTCCTTTTATACATCTTGGGTCGAAATGCTTCGCACTTGACCCTCATAGACTCCTCGTACAGGGCGTAACCAGTGCCTGGCGTGTATCTGACGGACGTCGTCGAAGAGATTTTGGGGGACATGACGATTCCTTCATCAATCATGGCAATTTTGAGCTCACTTCCCCAGTGCGCTTATGACGGCATACTCAAAACACTTATGACGGTATACTCAAAACCTTTGACAGCCATCTTTCCTAAGTTACAACGCTTGGATTTGGGACAACCCCCAGGCAGCCCTAAGTGGAGTTATGACACCAAACACCGTAGAAAACATGATAAATCAACTCGGCTGTACCAAAAAGAATAAGGACTAGATGTGGAAAGGAGAGGAGTAGACACCAACCAGGCGAGTAAATGCATGAAAATTGGATGTATGAATGTTAGAGGATGGGGAATTGGAAAATATGAGGATATATGCGAAGAACTAAATGAGTGGAATTTTGATGTTGTGGGCCTGACTGAGACACACTTGAGAGATGAAGTACGAATGGAGGGAAATGAGTATGTGATGATTGGAAAAGGACGGAAAAAGCAAGAAAAACTAGGAGGAGGCGTAGCCTTCCTCCACAGGAAAGAAAGGAATCTGAAAGTTGAAGAACTAGAAGTTGGAAGCAGTGGAAGTAGTGAGGACGTGTTAGCTGTAAGAGTTGAATGCATGAATAATCAGCGAAGGCCTGAAAGAGTTATAATGGTAGTAGTATACATGACTGTGGAAGGTGAGAGAGCAAGGAGAGAGAATGGTGAAAAGTACAGTATATTGAAGAAGATTGTAAGAGAGTATGCAAATGAAAGAGTGATTGTTATGGGAGACATGAATGGATATATTGGTTTATTAGGAGAACAAATGAACAGGAATGGTGAAATGCTTGTTGAGTTTGTAAATGACATGGATATGGAGAACCTGAATGAAACCCTATCAGAGGGACGTGTGACGTGGAGTGCAAGGAACCAAGAATCTGCAATTGACTATATGTTAGCAAATGGTAGAATGAGAGAAATTGTAACTCGCATGTGGATAGATGAAGACAGGATGATAGATGTTGTGTCTGATCATAATATGCTGGTGGTAGAATGTATGTTGCAGGGGAGAAAGGAAAAAAGAGTGAAGGAGAGAAAAAGAAAATGGAAGTTGAGGGATGTAAATTGGGAAGATTTCCAGGTTGACCTGAGTGAAAGAAGTTGGAGCAATGGAAGTCTACATGATGTGAACGAGGTGAATGAAAAATTTGTAGAAAATGTGAAAAATGCAGCAGTTAGCCAGATAGGTTTTGTAAAAGTAAATAGAAGAAAGAGAGAACGTAAGCCATGGTGGAATGAAGAGATTAAGAATGCAAGGAAAGAACGAAAAAGACTAAATAGAACATGTAGGCAGCTGAGAAAGAAAAGGCATGAAAGTGACGAAGCTGAGAATGAGTACCTGAATGCATGGACAGCATATGTTAAGCAGCAGAGAGTTGCTAAGCGCAAGATTAGAGATGAAAAGGTAAAATGTGAAAGGAGAGTGATTCAGAACCTAAAAGAAAAGGGGTTGGAAGGTGGGCGTGAATGGTACAGATTTATGAGAGGGGAGGGAATGTCTAGTACTGAAAGTGTAGACAGTCTCAAGGTAAATGGTGTATGTATAAATGACAAAGAAGAAATGAGGAAGGCCATAAAAGAGTTCTGGGAGAATATTGGAGGTGTAGGTGAGGTGACTGATGTAAGAGGAGAGAATGTAACACTGGAATGGAAGGATGCAGAGGAACTGAATGTAAGAATTAGCAGAGAAGAAGTTGAAAGATGTGTGAAAAGGCAGAAAAATTGTAAGGCCGCAGGACCAGATGATATTCCGTATGAAATGTACAAGAATGGAGGTGAGGTTATGGTTGAAAAGATGACTGAGTTGTTTAACAAAGTGTGGGAAGAAGAGAGAGTACCCAAGAGATGGAATGAATGTAGAGTGACGTTGCTGCATAAGGAAGGCTGTAAGAGTAAGAATGAGCTTAGAAACTACAGGCCAATAGCCCTACTAAACACACTGGGAAAGATTTTCAGTGCAGTGTTGAATGAAAGATTGTGCAGATGGATTGAGAGATTCAGTGTGCTGGGTGAAGAGCAAAATGGCTTCCGTAAAGATAGGAGAGCAGAAGATAATATGTTTGTGGTGAATGAACTGATTGAAAGAAAGAAAAAGGATGGATGTAAGCTATACCTATGTTTCTTAGATATAGAGAAAGCTTATGACAGGGTTGATAGGAAGATGCTATGTAGAGTCTTAGAAAAGATAGGTGTGAGTGATAAATTAGTAAATATTGTGAGAAGTATGTATGAGAACACAAGAGCAATGTACAGGCTGGGAGATCTAGAAACAGAATGGGTAAGAAGTGAGAGAGGAGTTAGGCAAGGATGTATACTTTCTCCAACCCTATTTAGCTTATACACAGAAGAACTAGCCATGAGAACAAGAGGAATGAATGCAGGAGTAAGGGTTGGAGATGACAAGATATGTATGTTACTGTATGCAGATGATGTGATAGTTATGAGTGAAACAGCAGAGGAACTTCAAAGGATTTTGGATGTTGTAGGTGGGTATGGGAGAGATTTTGGTGTGAAATTTAGTAATGAGAAAAGCCAAGTAATGATTGTGAATAGAACAGATGATGAGAGAGAACACACATGGAGAGTGGGAGAGAATGTTCTGAAACAGACTGATGAATATAAGTACTTAGGGGTATGGCTGAGTCCAAGTGGAAGTGAAAAGACCAAGAATGAAAAGATTAGCATGACGAACCAATGGGTTGGACGACTGGCAAGTGCAGCGAGGCTGAGAGCAAGCAAGTATGATGTGGTGAGAGAAGTATGGAAGAGTGTGGCTGTCCCGAGCATTATGTATGGCATGGAAGTTATTGCATGGAAGGAGAGTGAGATAGACAAGTTAGAGGTGGGACAGAACCGAGTAGCGAGAATGGCACTGAATGCACCAAGGTATGCAGCGATAGCAGCTTTGAGAGGTGATATGGGATGGAGTACATTCAGAGAAAGACTGGCGAAAGCAACCCTTAGATACAAAGTAAGACTTGAACGAATGGAGGATACAAGACTGGCAAGAAAGGTTTATATGTGGAACATTAGAAATGGCAAATGGGGAAAGAAGTGTGAGAGAATGGTATATATGAATAGTATGGTAGTTAGAGGAATTATGCATGAGTGGAAAATAATGAGCAGGAATAGAGAGGGGCTAGACTGGGATGCAAGAAAGTGGAAAAGTGAGATTGACAAAGAAGTGAAATGCCTGGGGTTAAGAAAGTGGAAAAATTATATGGAACAAAAGGAAACTCTTGTATGGTATAAGGAGAAAGAATGCCCAGAGTATGTGAAGTGGTATGAGGGAAGTCTGGGTGGTGATCTACTCTTTCGAGCCAGAGCACAATGTATGGAGGTGAATGCAAGAAGTTATAGATGGTCTGAATCCCGAAGCAAGGTATGCCAGATGTGTGACACAGGAGAGGATGAAACGGTAGAACATGTGATGCTGGGATGTGAGAAGTATGAGAGAGACAGAACAGAGATGATGCAGATCATCCTGACTGAAATGGAATATGAGGGAATGGAACTAACAGGGAGAGAATGGATGATATTACTGTTAGGTCTGTGTGAGCAGACCACAGATGAAATGATTGGTGCTGTGAAAGAATTCTTGGAGAAAATGTGGTATGCAAGATGTAGAAAGTGAATAGATATGCGTGGTATTGTTTTTTTTTCCGATTTCTATTTACAGGAGCTGCCGATACAAAGGCCAACCCTGGAATAAACACCCGGGGTACCTGTAACAGCAAGAGCAAGAGCAAGAGCACTATATACATTTTGGCTGTATTACCAAAGAGCACCACTTTGTTGTTATTGGAGAGACTACTGAGGAAGAGTGTATAGTATAAGGAACCACTCCAATGTCAGTCATGATTACTAACGAAGATAGTATAGATTTCCTCAGATTGAAATAATAAACTTATCCGAGAAATAGGACCATGACATAATATATATCCCTCGTTGCACAATAAAATTTAGTGCCATTCTCACACATACTCGAGTAATATTGAGTATGTAGTGTAAGCACAGTTAATTAGGAGACTTATGTGTTGCATGAGAAATACTGAATAATTCAAGGATTTACAACATAATAAATGATTTTCCCTGTCATTAGTTTAAGCAGTTGCTCTTCAATTTGGACCCTGAAGGGGAAGTATTGTCTGTGGTGATATGGACAGTACTTAAGGGGTTCTGGCATCCCTTCAGACCTAACCAACGGCCATTTAAGGGGTCTGGCAACCCTTCAAATCTAACCCACTCCCTATTAATCCTTTAACTGTCCCTCCTCTCTTTCTTGCTTCCTCTCAGTTTCCTTATTTGAAACTACAAGTTCTAAGTTCTTTCTGGCCTAGCTCAGTCTTGATTTGTAATTTCTCGACCCCCCCCCAAAAAAAAAAATATATATATATATATATATATATATATATATATATATATATATATATATATATATATATATATATATATATATATATATATATATATATATATATATATATATATATATATATATATATATATATATATATATTAATTTTACATCATATTTCTGGTTCTATTAATTTCTTACCTAATTATCACGAGGAAAGAACCCTGACCTAACCTAACCTAACTCCACTTGATAAACCTAATTAGAACTGCTGAACTTTTCTTCAGAAACACACATAATTTTTTACATTATTTGTTATTTGGCCCAACTTTTGTGTTTGGTTTGATTCAGGGGATTCATTTTAACACTAGTTTATTAGTAAGATTGGGCTTGGTTATTTGTGTTTGGTCACCATTGAGGAATAAGGTTAATGATAACTTGTAGGAAATTGTTCATTTACTGATACCAACTAATATTTTTACAGTAATGTTGTTGCTGTGTTGTATTTTTTACATTTTAGTTTCGTTTTGCCAGATTTTGATTAGGGGTACCATTACTCAAAAAGGTATATGTTACTAAAACACTAATGAGACTAAAAATATGCATATTTAAACAGACCTAACCTACCGTACACTATTTACCTGCTATTCCATCCATTCTTCACCTTTTCCTACTCCTATACTATACCCTTCCACAACCACTTTACCTCAATAGTTTACCCTCTATTTATTACCTCCTCCACCATATATATATCACCTCCAACACCTCCAGTCTTCCTTTCCACAATCAACCAACAACACTCATAGCTGTCATTGGCCCCTTGAATGGAACTGAGGGCTGATTGGCCAGTCGTCGCCAGCTGAACCAACACAACAAGTAGGGACCTCATTCACAAGTCTAATCCCTCGCTGATAGGTTGGGGCATTTTTCTGGTGACTGTATCGGCGTTTTTGATTGGCTGGGGACTCGTGTTTACGTCGAGTTTGATGGGAGACTTTGAGTGAATGAATGGATGTTTAGGGATTAATATTGGTTCCATGGTGGCTGGTTATCCATCATGTTCGCTTTGTTGTGGAGGAGGAAGAGGAAGCAGGAGAAAGAGCTGAAAAGGGAGAGAAGGGAAATTTGAAAAGAAGGAGAAGGAGGAGGGAGATGGAGAAGAGTGAATGTAGTGAGGAAGGAGAGTAAGCATCTTTACAGTCATCACCAACATGTTTGCTTGTCTCTCATTCACTCTTGATAGTTTTACAATCGAAAGTTTTTTTGTATTGAATGTGTGTGTGTGTGTGTGTGTGTGTGTTAGGTCCACCAATACTTTATGTTTTTTGTTAGGTTTGTTGGTGTTTCTTGATTGGTTGGTTGGTTGGTTGGTTGGTTGGTTGGTTTGTCTATCTGCATGTTAATAAGGGTTTTAAAAAATAATAATCAACAGATGATTCAGTAGGGTGGGGAAGTCCTGTACACATGACATTTGGAGATCACTGTAAAAACTATGGTAAAAGAAATTGAGACACACACTTTACTCGTATTCCTGCAGTAACAACACTCTCCCATTTACTGTACTCTGTCACCTCGCACTCGTTTTAACATTCACTCAATGCACTCACACTCATGCACATGCACACGTTGATGCTCATTCACACTTACTTGCACTAACCTTACATTCCGACACACTTTCACATGTACTCTCAAGCATAACTACACAAACACACACACACACACACACTTCCTATCACCTCCAAAACACACACACACACACAAACACCATTACCTCATACACACACACACACTATCACACATCAGCAGCTTCATACACACACTGCGCAATAGAAACCCATGACATCTACAAACATACTGTAGTACGCACCTTCACAGTCACAACACGTACACTACTACACTTCCTAGGCTGCTGCTGCTCCGTCATTCATACAACGAGCACATGATTCCCTTCCCTACCACACAATATGTTCATTATTCATACTCATGTGTACTCTCTCCTCCTCGACCTCTCTCTCTCTCTCTCTCTCTCTCTCTCTCTCTCTCTCTCTCTCTCTCTCTCCATTTTACCTCATATACCCACGCCCACCTCACGTTACTCCCTCCACCCACAGATACCACCACCACACTTCCAACACCTCTTTCACATTAAACATGTTTGCATCTCTACTCAAACTATTTTCTCTTCTCTATATTCACACTTTTCTCATCCACATAGATACGTACATTTTTTTTTTAGTCACACTTCTTTATTCCAGAAAAAAAAAAACACATACAACTTCTCCCTCCACAAAGATACATACATACATACATCCACATATTTTTTTCTATTCACACTTCTTTACTCCCAAAAAAAAACCATCATTTCCACCGCCACCTCCACACTGACGACGCATCATCCATCTTTCTCCATCTCTTCCACCCAATATAACCCTCACGTCCATGTCCATCCACCTTTCTTCACCAAGTCACACCTCCACCCACACCCGCCCTCCTCCACTCACTAAAATCACCTCCTCCACATGCACCCACCTTGTTCCACCCACTAATAACATCTATTCCACCTTCCTGCTACTAAAAAGACAAGGGTGAGACCAAGAATGTTTATTTTTGGTTAACATCAAACAGAAAAAAAAGAGATAATAACTGCGTCGTTGTAATGTAACGTAGACGTGGTAGTGGCCTCTTGGTCCCTGTTATGTAAACAAGGGCCAAAGCCACTCCTTCGACAGTGTTCGAAGTTGGCCTGTTAAAGGTTAGTACATTTAAAAGAAAGAGCAATTTCTTGACTGATGCGGCCGGTTCTGGGATTACGTCCATGCTGGCACCGTTCAGTGTACAATGAGCTGTTCCTCCTACACAAGCAGCGCATCGACCTACACAAATCCTTAGCACAGTGACAGAAACTGGTGGAGGGCTCCTCAATGCCCCTTTTCGCTTCTGCAGAAGCTATTTTCCTGATGGATACTATCCCTTCCCTGTCTACATGCTCAACATCTATTACATTCCTCTGGCGACAGATTTCAAATTGATTGCGAGAGAGTAATGGGCAGACGCACCCGTATTTTGTTGCTACATTGTAAAGCTTATGGCCTTTGGTCACCTTGATGTCTATAATAACTCCAACAAATCTTTGCATGCTCGACTTCTTCGGCTGATCTATCTGAGGAACCATGACGTTGACACAGTCGTGGATCTCAGGAGGGGAAGAGCTGGAAGTGCTCTGAATCATCTTGGTCGCCTGTTTTTCTATCCCGTCTCTCACTTGCTGTCGGATCTAGAATATTAAAAGAAAGAATAAATAAAATGTTCCCAGAAAAGATAAAATTATTATTATTTTATTTATTACCCCAATAAAAATAAATAAATTGTGTACCTTTATAAACTTTTCAAACCGTTGCTCCGTTATAGTTGCAACTGCATCTTCTTTCTCCCCCCCCCCTCCGACCTATCGGAAAAGGAAATTCAAATTATTTTCTAGGAGTTAATAAAGTATAGACATATTATTACCATTATCGAATGTCAGACAACTCACAGCTTCGTCGTACAACTGCTGTTGCTGATATTCCTCCTCTTCCGTTTCAAACTCTTCTTCCTCCTCCTCCCCATCTAAAGAGTCACTGGCCTGTCGGAAGAAGGCAATTCAACATTTTTCTCAGAGGAAAGTAGGTAAAATTTCCGTCTACGAAAAAAAAAATCATTATGTTCACTTTGGAAGCACCACATGAACCTTTGAGAGACAAACCTGTTCGTCACAGGGCGGCTGCTGCTGTTTTTGTTTTTTACCCTCTTGTTCCTCTTTATTGGTCTCCATCTATGGGAAAAAAATTATAACATTTTAAACCGCCTATAATATACATTTCAGTGTTATCTTTCAAAGTACATAATTAATTGGTCGGTACAAGACACCTTCCCCTAATAATTGGATAATATAGAGTGAATGAATTTTAGTCGCCAGCCAGCTACACATTCGAATCTTCGAATACGGCGTTTAAAAAAAATCGATGACTCACAGTGTAAAGGACTCGTGCACTACTTCTTCTTCAATCTATGATGAAAAATATAAAAAACAAACCTCTTCGCCATAAGGTAGTTGTTTCTGCCGTTGTTTTTTAATTCCTTTCTTGTCAGTCCCTCCCCTATAAACAAACAAACAAATCTTCATGTGTAAAGCAAGCAACCCCCCGATTTGTCAAACTGAATTTCGTCAATATGATCGGACTCATGCCAGAAAAAAAAATAAGAATGGATTAAGAAACCGACACAGGAAGTTGACAGGTGCCTATAGGGGACCTGAGATTAGAATATGGCCTACGGCAGTAAGAGAGAGAAACTTAGATGAAGGTAGCTTTGTACAAAAAACTTTTCGAGCATCTTACCGTGTTTTATATTTCTTTCTTCCTCAACCAAGGGAAAAACTTCTGTGCTCTGAAACCCTCTGAGAATACCAAGGTCCCTTCCTGTCTCCTTGTAGTATCCTCTTCTCGAATCATCTAACATAGAGAACTATTTAGTAGATAATCATTTTACAAGAAAAAATTATGCTAACAAAGTTTAATCTAGTACGGTGTAATTGGGACATCGTATGTTTTTTAAAAAATATTGTCCAAAAAGAAAAGGAATTAGACTTACTGTGTTGAGAGCGGTTTTTTGTTTCTGGCCTGTGGGAGTGTTGTTTTTCTGTAATAAAAATAATAAAAGGAGACCCCCAGAGTAAACGCTGGCCAGTCGTTCCTCTCACAGCTCCCGTTCACTCTTCTGGTTCACCCTCCTAAGTCCGTCCTTGTTCCTTCCCAGATGAGAGTACCCACAACAGACAATTCCTCTTTTTCCCTGGGAAAAGCACACGGGGAAAAATGCCTGATTAAGGTAGGTTAGGTTACGCAGCCACCATTAGCTGGCAACCCCCAGCTGGTATCGCTCTGGCTCGCTCTCGCTCCGTCAGTGTTGCCAACGAGGAAAGCGCCCGAGCCGCCCACCACTTACACAATTATTCTGTTTGGAATATAGAATTAATACAGGACACTGTGAATGTTACGTATCCCTTACCGCTGCCACCATTATGTACTCGTGGGGTCGTCCAAGCTCAGCAACAGCTTCTCTCGGAAACACCTGCTGGAAACTCTCACTTACTCTCGGGCTAGTATTACTTACTACGCCGATGTAGACCTCTGGTTTGAAGCCAACTTACCGTTGCTCTGAACTACCACTCTAGTCTTCCTGGGGAACTAAGTTAGTTACTCAAGGGTTAGAGTAAACTCGTGGACTTGTCTCTATTTACTGAGTATATTAGATATAGTTTACAGGTTATACAGACATCTCGTGTCTCTCTAATATAAGGTAGGAGTGAACCTGTTGTCTTCAGGCAAGTTCAGGGCAGGGCGTGTAATGCGCCTTCTCTCTCTGGTAGTCCTCGCTCGTGGTATACACTGCCACACCCTTGCTCAGATGACAGGTTGCGATGATGCTATTTACAATGCTAAGCTTACATATGAAATATGGATAAGTTAGATATGAGTTTATATAAGAATAAAGTGAGTAAATATATATTGTCCCTTTCTCTACATACGAGATGACAATATGGAGTTGATTATAGTATAGAGATTAACATATAGACAATTACAGAGTGAATCTAGCAATCAGTAGCTCAGCATGGAAGATTCCCCCACGCTGCAACTCAGCACTTTTCAAAGGAAGTTGTGTCTAATGAAACTAGCTTGAACTGCTTTGGCTTAACGGAATGTTCCAACACCATAGGTGTATCATGTATCGCGAACGTGATCAGCCGCGGATACAATGACGGTATGGGTTGTGTGTGCGGTATGGTGTCATGGAATGTTTGCGGAGCGTGTACCAGTGGTGGAATGTGTGGAGTAGAGCGTTCGCTAGCGTTTAGTACACACACTGTCCTAGTTTATAAGAGTATCATGATTCACTTATATATTATTCTGACAAGAAAAGTGAACTGAAAGTGTATGGTTCAACATTGGATTGTGAATGTGCACTCCGGTATGCATCATGTTAGCCACACACAAACAAACACACTTGTGTTTTCATGTGTGTGTGTGTGTGTGTGTGTGTGTGTGACGCACATGGAGCTATACTACCTCCATGGTGACGCACAAATCATATGGTGACCACTGCACAGACAAGTCACAAAGTTCAGGATAGGGATAGCTCCTCCCTCCCTCCCTGAACAAACATCCATGCCTGTCATTTTCACTCTTCCACTGCTATCTCCAACCACATAGCTTACAAAATAATAATAATAATAATAGTAATAAATAAACTCAGGTTTATTCATATCACCCTGAATGTTATGCATAATACATATGGGGGTACAGTCGCGGCCATAATTCCCTGTGGGCTCAGCTGATGGTATGCGCACTGGGTCGACAGACATTACTAACATAAAACGACATCTTCTATCGACCTATTGGACGTTATCTATACGAGACCGAGGTGCTGGCAGAAAAATCATGATAAAAGAAAATATTGTTATGCATATATAAGGGCGACTTTGTCACACATACACACTCGTCTGCAGTTTTCTGACCTTTCAACCTCACTCCTCTCTCACTACCTTCCCCCCGCCTCCTTCCTTGTCATCTGTTTATCTCTCTTTCTAATAATGTAAGTATTTCTCCTATCCTAGTTATCTCTCATTCATTAAAATAATCTCGTTTTCTATACGCAGCCAGAATGAAGGTTTTTTCCTTTATATTTTTCGGGTTCTACTGCCGCGATTGCATCGCCTACAGAAGAGGTAGAAGTTGCCGACGTTAAGGCCACGCTGATCGATATATATATGAGAAAACCTTCATTCTGGCTGTGTATAGAAAACGAGAATATTTTAATTCTTATCAAATCCCCTTCACATACACACACACATACACACACACACACACTATCCCACACGGCATTTTTGACTGCATTACTGCCTTGTACTTGTACTTCATATACTCCATATATATAAATAATCTACTACCCATTCCCCCTTCATTGTAATAGATACATTGTATGAGAGATTATTCGAGGAACATCGGCTATTCTTACTGCGTTACTACTTAATTCTTGAACCAGACTGTGCAACTGTGCCATACTGACTGACTGAGGTATGTGTCAAGGACAACATCATACGGCTGGCAAAGTCGTACATCTCACAAGAGTTTGCTTGTTACATTCTAGTACTCGTTACCTTGTTACCTTTCTGTTTACTTCTATGTAACCCTACTGCTTGAGTTCACATAACTCGATGCTTCTATGCCCAACAATGAGCATTTACACTTAGAACATGTTAAATAGGATTCCTACCTATCTTAAACGGCATGAAATATTGACTCTAAATAATTCCCCTCTAATTAATTTGCCACCAATTATGTTACCTTGGTGGAGTCTGCTTCTGGTTACATCTGTTTTACTGCCCACCTTCTGACCTTTTGTCAATGACATCTGTTTACACTATCAAGTGCTAAACCCCCTTTCTTTGTTCAACCTTCTTTTTACGGACTCTCCTCTGGGGAGGGGTAAAACAAAGGAGAGAGAATAGTAAAGGAGGATGTGGCTGGCTGGGGGCAGGGAAAGTAAAAGACAATTGGGAGGAGAGAAGTAGAAGGACGAACAAGATGAGGAAATGATGACGGGAGACAATAAAAAGAGACGAGGCAAGGAAAAGAGAGGGGTGGGATTGAGAAAGGAAACATGGCAACTGCACGAAAAGAGGGACAGGAGAAGAGGGGAGAAAAGAAAGAAACGAGGCGATAGAATAGGAGGAGGGGATAGCACAAGGTGAGGAAAGAGTAACGGGGAAGATAGGAGAGGGAAGAAGAGAGGACAGGAGAGAGAAGAGAGGGGAAGGGGGGAGAGAAGGGAAGGAAGAGGGGAGAGGAGAGAGGGAGGGGATGGGCGAGGAAGGCCAGAGGGAAGGAGGGGAGGGGAAGGGAGGGGAGGGGAGGAAGGCAGTCAGCGGTCCACACTACCGGGAGGGGAGATGTGGCAAGCTGTCAAGTGTAGCGTACCGCCCCCAGTGGTTTGGGACTGATGCCGCTTCACACACACACACACGCCCACACCACTTCACTCAGACACGACTTCCTTCTCGTTTGTACACACACACACACACATACACACACACACACACACCACTCAGACATGACTTTCTTCTAGTTTGTACACACACACACACACCACTCATACATAACTTCCTTCTCGTTCGTACGCCAGCACATGCACACTCATACATCACTTCCTTCTCGTTCACAAGCACGCAGACACACGCAAACTCACAGTTACACACACATTTCTCTCTAGCAAGCACATGCACATGTACACACTCTCATGCATCCTTCACTCTCACTCACACGTTTCTTACATTCACACAAACACATACACACACGCACGTTCGCTTACACTACACTACTGATGCTTTACACATACACACACACACACACACGTACACAGGCGTAATTACAGCTCAGGTAATGCTAATGGCGGTGGTAAAGAATATGGCATGGTCAAGTGAAGTGGTGGCACACACACACACACACACACACACACACACCTGATGTCAGCAAGCAATAGGTATGTGCTGTACGTGTAGTGAGGCTCAGAAAACGAGAGAAAAAAAATTGGTATGAATCAGGTGGTCACGACTGGCAACCAACCATCCTTCACCTAATTTGTTTCTTCTCGATCCCGCTGGTGGTGTTGGTGGTGTTGCTTACGTGACTACCAAGGAGTGGAGAGGGAGGGACGGAGGGGAGGTCTGAGAATCATCTTTACAGTCATCACCAACATGTTTGCTTGTCTCTCATTCACTCTTGATAGTTTTACAATGGAAAGTTTTTTTGTATTCAATGTGTGTGTGTGTGTGTGTGTTAGGTCCACCAATACTTTATGTTTTTTGTTAGGTTTGTTGGTGTTTCTTGATTGGTTGGTTGGTTGGTTGGTTTTCTATTTGTTTGTCTATCTGCATGTTAATAAGGGTTTTAAAAAATAATAATCAACAGATGATTCAGTAGGGTGGGGAAGTCCTGTACACATGACATTTGGAGATCACTGTAAAAACTATGGTAAAAGAAATTGAGACACACACTTTACTCGTATTCCTGCAGTAACAACACTCTCCCATGTACTGTACTCTGTCACCTCGCACTCGTTTTAACATTCACTCAATGCACTCACACTCATGCACATGCACACGTTGATGCTCATTCACACTTACTTGCACTAACCTTACATTCCGACACACTTTCACATGTACTCTCAAGCATAACTACACAAACACACACACACACACACACACACTTCCTATCACCTCCAAAACACACACACACACACAAACACCATTACCTCATACACACACACACACTATCACACATCAGCAGCTTCATACACACACTGCGCAATAGAAACCCATGACATCTACAAACATACTGTAGTACGCACCTTCACAGTCACAACACGTACACTACTACACTTCCTAGGCTGCTGCTGCTCCGTCATTCATACAACGAGCACATGATTCCCTTCCCTACCACACAATATGTTCATTATTCATACTCATGTGTACTCTCTCCTCCTCGACCCTCTCTCTCTCTCTCTCTCTCTCTCTCTCTCTCTCTCTCTCCATTTTACCTCATATACCCACGCCCACCTCACGTTACTCCCTCCACCCACAGATACCACCACCACACTTCCAACACCTCTTTCACATTAAACATGTTTGCATCTCTACTCAAACTATTTTCTCTTCTCTATATTCACACTTTTCTCATCCACATAGATACGTACATTTTTTTTTTTAGTCACACTTCTTTATTCCAGAAAAAAAAAAAACACATACAACTTCTCCCTCCACAAAGATACATACATACATACATCCACATATTTTTTTCTATTCACACTTCTTTACTCCCAAAAAAAAACCATCATTTCCACCGCCACCTCCACACTGACGACGCATCATCCATCTTTCTCCATCTCTTCCACCCAATATAACCTTCACGTCCATGTCCATCCACCTTTCTTCACCAAGTCACACCTCCACCCACACCCGCCCTCCTCCACTCACTAAAATCACCTCCTCCACATGCACCCACCTTGTTCCACCCACTAATAACATCTATTCCACCTTCCTGCTACTAAAAAGACAAGGGTGAGACCAAGAATGTTTATTTTTGGTTAACATCAAACAGAAAAAAAAGAGATAATAACTGCGTCGTTGTAATGTAACGTAGACGTGGTAGTGGCCTCTTGGTCCCTGTTATGTAAACAAGGGCCAAAGCCACTCCTTCGACAGTGTTCGAAGTTGGCCTGTTAAAGGTTAGTACATTTAAAAGAAAGAGCAATTTCTTGACTGATGCGGCCGGTTCTGGGATTACGTCCATGCTGGCACCGTTCAGTGCACAATGAGCTGTTCCTCCTACACAAGCAGCGCATCGTCCTACACAAATCCTTAGCACAGTGACAGAAACTGGTGGAGGGCTCCTCAATGCCCCTTTTCGCTTCTGCAGAAGCTATTTTCCTGATGGATACTATCCCTTCCCTGTCTACATGCTCAACATCTATTACATTCCTCTGGCGACAGATTTCAAATTGATTGCGAGAGAGTAATGGGCAGACGCACCCGTATTTTGTTGCTACATTGTAAAGCTTATGGCCTTTGGTCACCTTGATGTCTATAATAACTCCAACAAATCTTTGCATGCTCGACTTCTTCGGCTGATCTATCTGAGGAACCATGACGTTGACACAGTCGTGGATCTCAGGAGGGGAAGAGCTGGAAGTGCTCTGAATCATCTTGGTCGCCTGTTTTTCTATCCCGTCTCTCACTTGCTGTCGGATCTAGAATATTAAAAGAAAGAATAAATAAAATGTTCCCAGAAAAGATAAAATTATTATTATTTTATTTATTACCCCAATAAAAATAAATAAATTGTGTACCTTTATAAACTTTTCAAACCGTTGCTCCGTTATAGTTGCAACTGCATCTTCTTTCTCCCCCCCCCCCCTCCGACCTATCGGAAAAGGAAATTCAAATTATTTTCTAGGAGTAAATAAAGTATAGACATATTATTACCATTATCGAATGTCAGACAACTCACAGCTTCGTCGTACAACTGCTGTTGCTGATATTCCTCCTCTTCCGTTTCAAACTCTTCTTCCTCCTCCTCCCCATCTAAAGAGTCACTGGCCTGTCGGAAGAAGGCAATTCAACATTTTTCTCAGAGGAAAGTAGGTAAAATTTCCGTCTACGAAAAAAAAAATCATTATGTTCACTTTGGAAGCACCACATGAACCTTTGAGAGACAAACCTGTTCGTCACAGGGCGGCTGCTGCTGTTTTTGTTTTTTACCCTCTTGTTCCTCTTTATTGGTCTCCATCTATGGGAAAAAAATTATAACATTTTAAACCGCCTATAATATACATTTCAGTGTTATCTTTCAAAGTACATAATTAATTGGTCGGTACAAGACACCTTCCCCTAATAATTGGATAATATAGAGTGAATGAATTTTAGTCGCCAGCCAGCTACACATTCGAATCTTCGAATACGGCGTTTAAAAAAAATCGATGACTCACAGTGTAAAGGACTCGTGCACTACTTCTTCTTCAATCTATGATGAAAAATATAAAAAACAAACCTCTTCGCCATAAGGTAGTTGTTTCTGCCGTTGTTTTTTAATTCCTTTCTTGTCAGTCCCTCCCCTATAAACAAACAAACAAATCTTCATGTGTAAAGCAAGCAACCCCCCGATTTGTCAAACTGAATTTCGTCAATATGATCGGACTCATGCCAGAAAAAAAAATAAGAATGGATTAAGAAACCGACACAGGAAGTTGACAGGTGCCTATAGGGGACCTGAGATTAGAATATGGCCTACGGCAGTAAGAGAGAGAAACTTAGATGAAGGTAGCTTTGTACAAAAAACTTTTCGAGCATCTTACCGTGTTTTATATTTCTTTCTTCCTCAACCAAGGGAAAAACTTCTGTGCTCTGAAACCCTCTGAGAATACCAAGGTCCCTTCCTGTCTCCTTGTAGTATCCTCTTCTCGAATCATCTAACATAGAGAACATATTTAGTAGATAATCATTTTACAAGAAAAAATTATGCTAACAAAGTTTAATCTAGTACGGTGTAATGGGGACATCATATGTTTTTTAAAAAATATTGTCCAAAAAGAAAAGGAATTAGACTTACTGTGTTGAGAGCGGTTTTTTGTTTCTGGCCTGTGGGAGTGTTGTTTTTCTGTAATACAAATAATAAAAGGAGAAAATATGGTTAGGTGCTTCGTGTGCCGCGAGTGTGTGTGTGGGGGGGGGGGGCAAAGGCAAGCCAGTCAGCTTAACAAAAAGGTTAATATATTTAAAACCATGGTCAAACAAAGAAGCAGGACTGGGCAAGGAGTGGTGTGTGTGTGTGTGTGTGAATGGATTAAGAAACCGACACAGGAAGTTGACAGGTGCCTATAGGGGACCTGAGATTAGAATATGGCCTACGGCAGTAAGAGAGAGAAACTTAGATGAAGGTAGCTTTGTACAAAAAACTTTTCGAGCATCTTACCGTGTTTTATATTTCTTTCTTCCTCAACCAAGGGAAAAACTTCTGTGCTCTGAAACCCTCTGAGAATACCAAGGTCCCTTCCTGTCTCCTTGTAGTATCCTCTTCTCGAATCATCTAACATAGAGAACATATTTAGTAGATAATCATTTTACAAGAAAAAATTATGCTAACAAAGTTTAATCTAGTACGGTGTAATGGGGACATCATATGTTTTTTAAAAAATATTGTCCAAAAAGAAAAGGAATTAGACTTACTGTGTTGAGAGCGGTTTTTTGTTTCTGGCCTGTGGGAGTGTTGTTTTTCTGTAATAAAAATAATAAAAGGAGACCCCCAGAGTAAACGCTGGCCAGTCGTTCCTCTCACAGCTCCCGTTCACTCTTCTGGTTCACCCTCCTAAGTCCGTCCTTGTTCCTTCCCAGATGAGAGTACCCACAACAGACAATTCCTCTTTTTCCCTGGGAAAAGCACACGGGGAAAAATGCCTGATTAAGGTAGGTTAGGTTACGCAGCCACCATTAGCTGGCAACCCCCAGCTGGTATCGCTCTGGCTCGCTCTCGCTCCGTCAGTGTTGCCAACGAGGAAAGCGCCCGAGCCGCCCACCACTTACACAATTATTCTGTTTGGAATATAGAATTAATACAGGACACTGTGAATGTTACGTATCCCTTACCGCTGCCACCATTATGTACTCGTGGGGTCGTCCAAGCTCAGCAACAGCTTCTCTCGGAAACACCTGCTGGAAACTCTCACTTACTCTCGGGCTAGTATTACTTACTACGCCGATGTAGACCTCTGGTTTGAAGCCAACTTACCGTTGCTCTGAACTACCACTCTAGTCTTCCTGGGGAACTAAGTTAGTTACTCAAGGGTTAGAGTAAACTCGTGGACTTGTCTCTATTTACTGAGTATATTAGATATAGTTTACAGGTTATACAGACATCTCGTGTCTCTCTAATATAAGGTAGGAGTGAACCTGTTGTCTTCAGGCAAGTTCAGGGCAGGGCGTGTAATGCGCCTTCTCTCTCTGGTAGTCCTCGCTCGTGGTATACACTGCCACACCCTTGCTCAGATGACAGGTTGTCGATGATGCTATTTACAATGCTAAGCTTACATATGAAATATGGATAAGTTAGATATGAGTTTATATAAGAATAAAGTGAGTAAATATATATTGTCCCTTTCTCTACATACGAGATGACAATATGGAGTTGATTATAGTATAGAGATTAACATATAGATAATTACAGAGTGAATCTAGCAATCAGTAGCTCAGCATGGAAGATTCCCCCACGCTGCAACTCAGCACTTTTCAAAGGATGTTGTGTCTAATGAAACTAGCTTGAACTGCTTTGGCTTAACGGAATGTTCCAACACCATAGGTGTATCATGTATCGCGAACGTGATCAGCCGCGGATACAATGACGGTATGGGTTGTGTGTGCGGTATGGTGTCGTGGAATGTTTGCGGAGCGTGTACCAGTGGTGGAATGTGTGGAGTAGAGCGTTCGCTAGCGTTTAGTACACACACTGTCCTAGTTTATAAGAGTATCATGATTCACTTATATATTATTCTGACAAGAAAAGTGAACTGAAAGTGTATGGTTCAACATTGGATTGTGAATGTGCACTCCGGTATGCATCATGTTAGCCACACACAAACAAACACACTTGTGTTTTCATGTGTGTGTGTGTGTGTGTGTGTGTGTGTGTGTGACGCACATGGAGCTATACTACCTCCATGGTGACGCACAAATCATATGGTGACCACTGCACAGACAAGTCACAAAGTTCAGGATAGGGATAGCTCCTCCCTCCCTCCCTCCCTCCCTGAACAAACATCCATGCCTGTCATTTTCACTCTTCCACTGCTATCTCCAACCACATAGCTTACAAAATAATAATAATAATAATAATAGTAATAAATAAACTCAGGTTTATTCACATCACCCTGAATGTTATGCATAATACATATGGGGGTACAGTCGCGGCCATAATTCCCTGTGGGCTCAGCTGATGGTATGCGCACTGGGTCGACAGACATTACTAACATAAAACGACATCTTCTATCGACCTATTGGACGTTATCTATAAGAGACCGAGGTGCTGGCAGAAAAATCATGATAAAAGAAAATATTGTTATGCATATATAAGGGCGACTTTGTCACACATACACACTCGTCTGCAGTTTTCTGACCTTTCAACCTCACTCCTCTCTCACTACCTTCCCCCCGCCTCCTTCCTTGTCATCTGTTTATCTCTCTTTCTAATAATGTAAGTATTTCTCCTATCCTAGTTATCTCTCATTCATTAAAATAATCTCGTTTTCTATACGCAGCCAGAATGAAGGTTTTTTCCTTTATATTTTTCGGGTTCTACTGCCGCGATTGCATCGCCTACAGAAGAGGTAGAAGTTGCCGACGTTAAGGCCACGCTGATCGATATATATATATGAGAAAACCTTCATTCTGGCTGTGTATAGAAAACGAGAATATTTTAATTCTTATCAAATCCCCTTCACATACACACACACATACACACACACACACACTATCCCACACGGCATTTTTGACTGCATTACTGCCTTGTACTTGTACTTCATATACTCCATATATATAAATAATCTACTACCCATTCCCCCTTCATTGTAATAGATACATTGTATGAGAGATTATTCGAGGAACATCGGCTATTCTTACTGCGTTACTACTTAATTCTTGAACCAGACTGTGCAACTGTGCCATACTGACTGACTGAGGTATGTGTCAAGGACAACATCATACGGCTGGCAAAGTCGTACATCTCACAAGAGTTTGCTTGTTACATTCTAGTACTCGTTACCTTGTTACCTTTCTGTTTACTTCTATGTAACCCTACTGCTTGAGTTCACATAACTCGATGCTTCTATGCCCAACAATGAGCATTTACACTTAGAACATGTTAAATAGGATTCCTACCTATCTTAAACGGCATGAAATATTGACTCTAAATAATTCCCCTCTAATTAATTTGCCACCAATTATGTTACCTTGGTGGAGTCTGCTTCTGGTTACATCTGTTTTACTGCCCACCTTCTGACCTTTTGTCAATGACATCTGTTTACACTATCAAGTGCTAAACCCCCTTTCTTTGTTCAACCTTCTTTTTACGGACTCTCCTCTGGGGAGGGGTAAAACAAAGGAGGGAGAATAGTAAAGGAGGATGTGGCTGGCTGGGGGCAGGGAAAGTAAAAGACAATTGGGAGGGGAGAAGTAGAAGGACGAACAAGATGAGGAAATGATGACGGGAGACAATAAAAAGAGACGCGGCAAGGAAAAGAGAGGGGTGGGATTGAGAAAGGAAACATGGCAACTGCACGAAAAGAGGGACAGGAGAAGAGGGGAGAAAAGAAAGAAACGAGGCGATAGAATAGGAGGAGGGGATAGCACAAGGTGAGGAAAGAGTAACGGGGAAGATAGGAGAGGGAAGAAGAGAGGACAGGAGAGAGAAGAGAGGGAAGGGGGGAGAGAAGGGAAGGAAGAGGGGAGAGGAGAGAGGGAGGGGATGGGCGAGGAAGGCCAGAGGGAAGGAGGGGAGGGGAAGGGAGGGGAGGGGAGGAAGGCAGTCAGCGGTCCACACTACCGGGAGGGGAGATGTGGCAAGCTGTCAAGTGTAGCGTACCGCCCCCAGTGGTTTGGGACTGATGCCGCTTCACACACACACACACGCCCACACCACTTCACTCAGACACGACTTCCTTCTCGTTTGTACACACACACACACACACATACACACACACACACACACCACTCAGACATGACTTTCTTCTAGTTTGTACACACACACACACACCTCTCATACATAACTTCCTTCTCGTTCGTACGCCAGCACATGCACACTCATACATCACTTCCTTCTCGTTCACAAGCACGCAGACACACGCAAACTCACAGTTACACACACATTTCTCTCTAGCAAGCACATGCACATGTACACACTCTCATGCATCCTTCACTCTCACTCACACGTTTCTTACATTCACACAAACACATACACACACGCACGTTCGCTTACACTACACTACTGATGCTTTACACATACACACACACACACACACGTACACAGGCGTAATTACAGCTCAGGTAATGCTAATGGCGGTGGTAAAGAATATGGCATGGTCAAGTGAAGTGGTGGCACACACACACACACACACACACACACCTGATGTCAGCAAGCAATAGGTATGTGCTGTACGTGTAGTGAGGCTCAGAAAACGAGAGAAAAAAAATTGGTATGAATCAGGTGGTCACGACTGGCAACCAACCATCCTTCACCTAATTTGTTTCTTCTCGATCCCGCTGGTGGTGTTGGTGGTGTTGCTTACGTGACTACCAAGGAGTGGAGAGGGAGGGACGGAGGGGAGGTCTGAGAATCATCTTTACAGTCATCACCAACATGTTTGCTTGTCTCTCATTCACTCTTGATAGTTTTACAATGGAAAGTTTTTTTGTATTCAATGTGTGTGTGTGTGTGTGTGTGTTAGGTCCACCAATACTTTATGTTTTTTGTTAGGTTTGTTGGTGTTTCTTGATTGGTTGGTTGGTTGGTTGGTTTTCTATTTGTTTGTCTATCTGCATGTTAATAAGGGTTTTAAAAAATAATAATCAACAGATGATTCAGTAGGGTGGGGAAGTCCTGTACACATGACATTTGGAGATCACTGTAAAAACTATGGTAAAAGAAATTGAGACACACACTTTACTCGTATTCCTGCAGTAACAACACTCTCCCATGTACTGTACTCTGTCACCTCGCACTCGTTTTAACATTCACTCAATGCACTCACACTCATACACATGCACACGTTGATGCTCATTCACACTTACTTGCACTAACCTTACATTCCGACATACTTTCACATGTACTCTCAAGCATAACTACACAAACACACACACACACACACACTTCCTATCACCTCCAAAACACACACACACACACAAACACCATTACCTCATACACACACACACACTATCACACATCAGCAGCTTCATACACACACTGCGCAATAGAAACCCATGACATCTACAAACATACTGTAGTACGCACCTTCACAGTCACAACACGTACACTACTACACTTCCTAGGCTGCTGCTGCTCCGTCATTCATACAACGAGCACATGATTCCCTTCCCTACCACACAATATGTTCATTATTCATACTCATGTGTACTCTCTCCTCCTCGACCCTCTCTCTCTCTCTCTCTCTCTCTCTCTCTCTCTCTCTCCATTTTACCTCATATACCCACGCCCACCTCACGTTACTCCCTCCACCCACAGATACCACCACCACACTTCCAACACCTCTTTCACATTAAACATGTTTGCATCTCTACTCAAACTATTTTCTCTTCTCTATATTCACACTTTTCTCATCCACATAGATACGTACATTTTTTTTTTAGTCACACTTCTTTATTCCAGAAAAAAAAAAAACATACAACTTCTCCCTCCACAAAGATACATACATACATACATCCACATATTTTTTTCTATTCACACTTCTTTACTCCCAAAAAAAAACCATCATTTCCACCGCCACCTCCACACTGACGACGCATCATCCATCTTTCTCCATCTCTTCCACCCAATATAACCCTCACGTCCATGTCCATCCACCTTTCTTCACCAAGTCACACCTCCACCCACACCCGCCCTCCTCCACTCACTAAAATCACCTCCTCCACATGCACCCACCTTGTTCCACCCACTAATAACATCTATTCCACCTTCCTGCTACTAAAAAGACAAGGGTGAGACCAAGAATGTTTATTTTTGGTTAACATCAAACAGAAAAAAAAGAGATAATAACTGCGTCGTTGTAATGTAACGTAGACGTGGTAGTGGCCTCTTGGTCCCTGTTATGTAAACAAGGGCCAAAGCCACTCCTTCGACAGTGTTCGAAGTTGGCCTGTTAAAGGTTAGTACATTTAAAGGAAAGAGCAATTTCTTGACTGATGCGGCCGGTTCTGGGATTACGTCCATGCTGGCACCGTTCAGTGTACAATGAGCTGTTCCTCCTACACAAGCAGCGCATCGTCCTACACAAATCCTTAGCACAGTGACAGAAACTGGTGGAGGGCTCCTCAATGCCCCTTTTCGCTTCTGCAGAAGCTATTTTCCTGATGGATACTATCCCTTCCCTGTCTACATGCTCAACATCTATTACATTCCTCTGGCGACAGATTTCAAATTGATTGCGAGAGAGTAATGGGCAGACGCACCCGTATTTTGTTGCTACATTGTAAAGCTTATGGCCTTTGGTCACCTTGATGTCTATAATAACTCCAACAAATCTTTGCATGCTCGACTTCTTCGGCTGATCTATCTGAGGAACCATGACGTTGACACAGTCGTGGAACTCAGGAGGGGAAGAGCTGGAAGTGCTCTGAATCATCTTGGTCGCCTGTTTTTCTATCCCGTCTCTCACTTGCTGTCGGATCTAGAATATTAAAAGAAAGAATAAATAAAATGTTCCCAGAAAAGATAAAATTATTATTATTTTATTTATTAGCCCAATAAAAATAAATAAATTGTGTACCTTTATAAACTTTTCAAACCGTTGCTCCGTTATAGTTGCAACTGCATCTTCTTTCTCCTCCCCCCCTCCGACCTATCGGAAAAGGAAATTCAAATTATTTTCTAGGAGTTAATAAAGTATAGACATATTATTACCATTATCGAATGTCAGACAACTCACAGCTTCGTCGTACAACTGCTGTTGCTGATATTCCTCCTCTTCCGTTTCAAACTCTTCTTCCTCCTCCTCCCCATCTAAAGAGTCACTGGCCTGTCGGAAGAAGGCAATTCAACATTTTTCTCAGAGGAAAGTAGGTAAAATTTCCGTCTACGAAAAAAAAAATCATTATGTTCACTTTGGAAGCACCACATGAACCTTTGAGAGACAAACCTGTTCGTCACAGGGCGGCTGCTGCTGTTTTTGTTTTTTACCCTCTTGTTCCTCTTTATTGGTCTCCATCTATGGGAAAAAAATTATAACATTTTAAACCGCCTATAATATACATTTCAGTGTTATCTTTCAAAGTACATAATTAATTGGTCGGTACAAGACACCTTCCCCTAATAATTGGATAATATAGAGTGAATGAATTTTAGTCGCCAGCCAGCTACACATTCGAATCTTCGAATACGGCGTTTAAAAAAAATCGATGACTCACAGTGTAAAGGACTCGTGCACTACTTCTTCTTCAATCTATGATGAAAAATATAAAAAACAAACCTCTTCGCCATAAGGTAGTTGTTTCTGCCGTTGTTTTTTAATTCCTTTCTTGTCAGTCCCTCCCCTATAAACAAACAAACAAATCTTCATGTGTAAAGCAAGCAACCCCCCGATTTGTCAAACTGAATTTCGTCAATATGATCGGACTCATGCCAGAAAAAAAAATAAGAATGGATTAAGAAACCGACACAGGAAGTTGACAGGTGCCTATAGGGGACCTGAGATTAGAATATGGCCTACGGCAGTAAGAGAGAGAAACTTAGATGAAGGTAGCTTTGTACAAAAAACTTTTCGAGCATCTTACCGTGTTTTATATTTCTTTCTTCCTCAACCAAGGGAAAAACTTCTGTGCTCTGAAACCCTCTGAGAATACCAAGGTCCCTTCCTGTCTCCTTGTAGTATCCTCTTCTCGAATCATCTAACATAGAGAACATATTTAGTAGATAATCATTTTACAAGAAAAAATTATGCTAACAAAGTTTAATCTAGTACGGTGTAATGGGGACATCGTATGTTTTTTAAAAAATATTGTCCAAAAAGAAAAGGAATTAGACTTACTGTGTTGAGAGCGGTTTTTTGTTTCTGGCCTGTGGGAGTGTTGTTTTTCTGTAATAAAAATAATAAAAGGAGACCCCCAGAGTAAACGCTGGCCAGTCGTTCCTCTCACAGCTCCCGTTCACTCTTCTGGTTCACCCTCCTAAGTCCGTCCTTGTTCCTTCCCAGATGAGAGTACCCACAACAGACAATTCCTCTTTTTCCCTGGGAAAAGCACACGGGGAAAAATGCCTGATTAAGGTAGGTTAGGTTACGCAGCCACCATTAGCTGGCAACCCCCAGCTGGTATCGCTCTGGCTCGCTCTCGCTCCGTCAGTGTTGCCAACGAGGAAAGCGCCCGAGCCGCCCACCACTTACACAATTATTCTGTTTGGAATATAGAATTAATACAGGACACTGTGAATGTTACGTATCCCTTACCGCTGCCACCATTATGTACTCGTGGGGTCGTCCAAGCTCAGCAACAGCTTCTCTCGGAAACACCTGCTGGAAACTCTCACTTACTCTCGGGCTAGTATTACTTACTACGCCGATGTAGACCTCTGGTTTGAAGCCAACTTACCGTTGCTCTGAACTACCACTCTAGTCTTCCTGGGGAACTAAGTTAGTTACTCAAGGGTTAGAGTAAACTCGTGGACTTGTCTCTATTTACTGAGTATATTAGATATAGTTTACAGGTTATACAGACATCTCGTGTCTCTCTAATATAAGGTAGGAGTGAACCTGTTGTCTTCAAGGCAGGGCGTGTAATGCGCCTTCTCTCTCTGGTAGTCCTCGCTCGTGGTATACACTGCCACACCCTTGCTCAGATGACAGGTTGCGATGATGCTATTTACAATGCTAAGCTTACATATGAAATATGGATAAGTTAGATATGAGTTTATATAAGAATAAAGTGAGTAAATATATATTGTCCCTTTCTCTACATACGAGATGACAATATGGAGTTGATTATAGTATAGAGATTAACATATAGATAATTACAGAGTGAATCTAGCAATCAGTAGCTCAGCATGGAAGATTCCCCCACGCTGCAACTCAGCACTTTTCAAAGGATGTTGTGTCTAATGAAACTAGCTTGAACTGCTTTGGCTTAACGGAATGTTCCAACACCATAGGTGTATCATGTATCGCGAACGTGATCAGCCGCGGATACAATGACGGTATGGGTAGTGTGTGCGGTATGGTGTCATGGAATGTTTGCGGAGCGTGTACCAGTGGTGGAATGTGTGGAGTAGAGCGTTCGCTAGCGTTTAGTACACACACTGTCCTAGTTTATAAGAGTATCATGATTCACTTATCTATTATTCTGACAAGAAAAGTGAACTGAAAGTGTATGGTTCAACATTGGATTGTGAATGTGCACTCCGGTATGCATCATGTTAGCCACACACAAACAAACACACTTGTGTTTTCATGTGTGTGTGTGTGTGTGTGTGTGTGTGTGTGTGTGTGTGTGTGTGACGCACATGGAGCTATACTACCTCCATGGTGACGCACAAATCATATGGTGACCACTGCACAGACAAGTCACAAAGTTCAGGATAGGGATAGCTCCTCCCTCCCTCCCTCCCTCCCTGAACAAACATCCATGCCTGTCATTTTCACTCTTCCACTGCTATCTCCAACCACATAGCTTACAAAATAATAATAATAATAATAGTAATAAATAAACTCAGGTTTATTCACATCACCCTGAATGTTATGCATAATACATATGGGGGTACAGTCGCGGCCATAATTCCCTGTGGGCTCAGCTGATGGTATGCGCACTGGGTCGACAGACATTACTAACATAAAACGACATCTTCTATCGACCTATTGGACGTTATCTATACGAGACCGAGGTGCTGGCAGAAAAATCATGATAAAAGAAAATATTGTTATGCATATATAAGGGCGACTTTGTCACACATACACACTCGTCTGCAGTTTTCTGACCTTTCAACCTCACTCCTCTCTCACTACCTTCCCCCCGCCTCCTTCCTTGTCATCTGTTTATCTCTCTTTCTAATAATGTAAGTATTTCTCCTATCCTAGTTATCTCTCATTCATTAAAATAATCTCGTTTTCTATACGCAGCCAGAATGAAGGTTTTTTCCTTTATATTTTTCGGGTTCTACTGCCGCGATTGCATCGCCTACAGAAGAGGTAGAAGTTGCCGACGTTAAGGCCACGCTGATCGATATATATATGAGAAAACCTTCATTCTGGCTGTGTATAGAAAACGAGAATATTTTAATTCTTATCAAATCCCCTTCACATACACACTATCCCACACGGCATTTTTGACTGCATTACTGCCTTGTACTTGTACTTCATATACTCCATATATATAAATAATCTACTACCCATTCCCCCTTCATTGTAATAGATACATTGTATGAGAGATTATTCGAGGAACATCGGCTATTCTTACTGCGTTACTACTTAATTCTTGAACCAGACTGTGCAACTGTGCCATACTGACTGACTGAGGTATGTGTCAAGGACAACATCATACGGCTGGCAAAGTCGTACATCTCACAAGAGTTTGCTTGTTACATTCTAGTACTCGTTACCTTGTTACCTTTCTGTTTACTTCTATGTAACCCTACTGCTTGAGTTCACATAACTCGATGCTTCTATGCCCAACAATGAGCATTTACACTTAGAACATGTTAAATAGGATTCCTACCTATCTTAAACGGCATGAAATATTGACTCTAAATAATTCCCCTCTAATTAATTTGCCACCAATTATGTTACCTTGGTGGAGTCTGCTTCTGGTTACATCTGTTTTACTGCCCACCTTCTGACCTTTTGTCAATGACATCTGTTTACACTATCAAGTGCTAAACCCCCTTTCTTTGTTCAACCTTCTTTTTACGGACTCTCCTCTGGGGAGGGGTAAAACAAAGGAGGGAGAATAGTAAAGGAGGATGTGGCTGGCTGGGGGCAGGGAAAGTAAAAGACAATTGGGAGGGGAGAAGTAGAAGGACGAACAAGATGAGGAAATGATGACGGTAGACAATAAAAAGAGACGAGGCAAGGAAAAGAGAGGGGTGGGATTGAGAAAGGAAACATGGCAACTGCACGAAAAGAGGGACAGGAGAAGAGGGGAGAAAAGAAAGAAACGAGGCGATAGAATAGGAGGAGGGGATAGCACAAGGTGAGGAAAGAGTAACGGGGAAGATAGGAGAGGGAAGAAGAGAGGACAGGAGAGAGAAGAGAGGGGAAGGGGGGAGAGAAGGGAAGGAAGAGGGGAGAGGAGAGAGGGAGGGGATGGGCGAGGAAGGCCAGAGGGAAGGAGGGGAGGGGAAGGGAGGGGAGGGGAGGAAGGCAGTCAGCGGTCCACACTACCGGGAGGGGAGATGTGGCGTACCGCCCCCAGTGGTTTGGGACTGATGCCGCTTCACACACACACACACGCCCACACCACTTCACTCAGACACGACTTCCTTCTCGTTTGTACACACACACACACACATACACACACACACACACACCACTCAGACATGACTTTCTTCTAGTTTGTACACACACACACACACCACTCATACATAACTTCCTTCTCGTTCGTACGCCAGCACATGCACACTCATACATCACTTCCTTCTCGTTCACAAGCACGCAGACACACGCAAACTCACAGTTACACACACATTTCTCTCTAGCAAGCACATGCACATGTACACACTCTCATGCATCCTTCACTCTCACTCACACGTTTCTTACATTCACACAAACACATACACACACGCACGTTCGCTTACACTACACTACTGATGCTTTACACATACACACACACACACACACGTACACAGGCGTAATTACAGCTCAGGTAATGCTAATGGCGGTGGTAAAGAATATGGCATGGTCAAGTGAAGTGGTGGCACACACACACACACACACACACACACACACACCTGATGTCAGCAAGCAATAGGTATGTGCTGTACGTGTAGTGAGGCTCAGAAAACGAGAGAAAAAAAATTGGTATGAATCAGGTGGTCACGACTGGCAACCAACCATCCTTCACCTAATTTGTTTCTTCTCGATCCCGCTGGTGGTGTTGGTGGTGTTGCTTACGTGACTACCAAGGAGTGGAGAGGGAGGGACGGAGGGGAGGTCTGAGAATCATCTTTACAGTCATCACCAACATGTTTGCTTGTCTCTCATTCACTCTTGATAGTTTTACAATGGAAAGTTTTTTTGTATTCAATGTGTGTGTGTGTGTGTGTGTTAGGTCCACCAATACTTTATGTTTTTTGTTAGGTTTGTTGGTGTTTCTTGATTGGTTGGTTGGTTGGTTGGTTTTCTATTTGTTTGTCTATCTGCATGTTAATAAGGGTTTTAAAAAATAATAATCAACAGATGATTCAGTAGGGTGGGGAAGTCCTGTACACATGACATTTGGAGATCACTGTAAAAACTATGGTAAAAGAAATTGAGACACACACTTTACTCGTATTCCTGCAGTAACAACACTCTCCCATGTACTGTACTCTGTCACCTCGCACTCGTTTTAACATTCACTCAATGCACTCACACTCATGCACATGCACACGTTGATGCTCATTCACACTTACTTGCACTAACCTTACATTCCGACACACTTTCACATGTACTCTCAAGCATAACTACACAAACACACACACACACACACACACACTTCCTATCACCTCCAAAACACACACACACACACAAACACCATTACCTCATACACACACACACACTATCACACATCAGCAGCTTCATACACACACTGCGCAATAGAAACCCATGACATCTACAAACATACTGTAGTACGCACCTTCACAGTCACAACACGTACACTACTACACTTCCTAGGCTGCTGCTGCTCCGTCATTCATACAACGAGCACATGATTCCCTTCCCTACCACACAATATGTTCATTATTCATACTCATGTGTACTCTCTCCTCCTCGACCCTCTCTATCTCTCGTTGAGTTGCCAAGTCGGAATAAACGTACATTTTATTTCAAATTTTACACGTTATTCTCAAAACTGTGTTATACTTATCAATCAATAATCATTAGACAGGACATTTTTATACAAGAGTATGTCACTTGAAAACAGTGGGAGAACGCCGTAGAATACTTCTTCCTTCCACCCTCACTACAGGAGAATGCTGCTGGGTGGCAGGCGATGAGGTGGGAAATCTCTCCACCCCTCGGGTGCCATCTGCCGTATAGCCTACTTATTTTATTCGAATTTCTTGAACTTTATGAAGCCTACCCTGTTTTCAAGTGACATACTCTTGTATAAAAATGTCCTGTCTAATGATTATTGATTGATAAGTATAACACAGTTTTGAGAATAACGTGTAAAATTTGAAATAAAATGTACGTTTATTCCAACTTGGCAACTCAACGGGCTGCAGGGCGGGGCGGGGCGCGGGGCTGCCTCTGTGTACATTACCTAACGTTCTGTCACACATTTAAATGTCTCAATTACCGCTAAACTAGAGAAAAAAAAGACAACATCAATAGAGTATTTTCTTTTCAGAATTAATAAAGGATGCATTTGCTAAATTTTCGGGCAAAAAATTCCGGACACCCTGTATAACAGTAATTATCGTCTGTCTTACAAGACAGCATGTCTATTAAGTCCACTTGTCCCCACTCGCTGTAGCCTCCACTCGTGATTGGTCTTACGACACTCCTATTTTTCCTGAGCGACCTCTTCTCCTCGCATGTTATACAATAAGATAAAAACTGGGCAACTTGTTCCCAAGTTACCTTGGCAACGTTCTTTTTAACCTCGCAATATGTTCTCTTTTGTCCCCCATGGCAAACATTGAAGTGGGCGTCATAAATGATATCAAATATCTCAGAGTCGGGGATGTACCTCACGTGAGGATCTGAAGAATTTTTCTTTATAAGAATCTTTTTACCACCCGAGATAGTTTCCACTTCGTACCTGTTTAATAAGGCGTACTCTGAAGGCTTTTTCTTTCTATCCGCCTCCTTTGCAGAGAGGACGCGTTTAATGTAATTGTTCAATTTCCTTGAAGTGAAGCAAAGCCCACCCTCGGCTGAAATAATTTCACACAATTTTTTCCGATGAGTTTCTCTTCTATCCATCACTATATCAATAAAAACTATTTATGTCCAAAAAGTAGAAATACGTTTTTCCCTCCACAATTAATGATAACAGCGGCGGCAGCAGCCCACAACTGTCCTCTGTCCAAACTTCCGTTTATATATACTCCGATCGCCCCCAACCCCCGCCCTCCTCAAAACTTGGCTATTAACGTTAGTGGTTGCCCACTAGCGTTAATGGTCAAGTTTTTCCAAGTGGGCAATTCACTCTGCCCAGTATGGTTAATGGACAAAGTGCTCTAGACCATTAGCGTTAATGTGTCATTATCCTTACCGGGTACAACATATATATATATATATATATATATATATATATATATATATATATATATATATATATATATATATATATATATATATATATATATATATATATATATATATATATATATATATATATATATATATATATATATATATATATATATAATTTGGTGATAATATAAATATAAAAGGGACAAGTCAACAAAATAACATTATATTAACTGGACCAAGTTGACATTTTATAATGAATAGGTACACAGTATCTAATAACTTTGCCTAGAAGGTCCAGACCACAGGTAATGCCAGTACATCCTGTTCACTTGCATGGTTGACCCTAAGGACTACAAACATGGACCTTCTACATACTACATGTATGTAAACATGCTGTTGTACAGTAATTATCAAAGTGAAATACGTCTTGCCTCTATAGAATTGTACTGTACCATACTCTTAGTTAATAATCATATCTATACATATACATCTACATAACATTCTAATATATAATACAGTGATGGAAGAAATAGGGAGGGACATGAGTGATGAGGGAGGCGAGGAGCTAGGGGGAGAAGAGGAGGAGGGAGGGGTGAGAAGGGGGGATGTAGTTGTGGTTAGGAATGGTTTGGGAGGGTGTTGGGGGGGCCACACTTTCCTTCGAATGCGTCAATATGACTGGCCAGCTTTGTGCTATTTTTCACGAGTAAACTCCTCACATAACACATATAGGAATATGGTATGTCAGCCATAAATTACGCTCGGGTGTTAAAGATAGTGCGTTGAAATATTATATTAATACAACGATTCGTTTAGGAGATATTTGCGAAAAACAGCGTCTGTCCGGCGCTGAAATGGATAGTAGGTGTACTTCTGATGGCATTTCCCTAGGAAATGGGGAATTTGGTAATTAACCTAACCTTACCTGACCTTACTTAACCTATCCTGGCAGAAGACTACCAGGACCTAACTGGGGCGAGAGAGTGACTGGAAAACAACAATAAGAAATATTAACATAACAGAATGAGGCGAGAGGAGTTGCGGTGTTGCCAAGTGTCACCCTTGGCAACAATGTCATATGAGCGATTTACAGCAAGTGGCTGGGAAAATAACTCTGCTTCCGTGTCAGTTTGCCAATTGCAACCAACTCCTTACACCTGGCAACCAGCTGCTGGCAATGTTGCAACCTCGGCTTGCCAAACTACATGTCGTTTATATCAAATTCGGAATACTTCACAAACTATTATGACCTTTATATTACGGTAAGAATTTGATATATGGTGGAAAAATTTACAAAATAATTCGAAATTCATGGCGAAGGATAATTAGATAAATAACAAACTGGTAATCGTAAGGTCTAATTTTAGCTCTTAATTATCTTATCACACACATGTTTATATAATGTTGTAGCCCTGAAGACAGTGGGAGCTTAAATATTTTTCACTTCATAAGTGAAAATAAATATATTTTTCTTTCTTTGGGGAGATGGGAGTCCATATTTTGATTATGTGATTTTAATTTTGCTTGAAAAATCCACCACAATTAAGTTTTCTACGTCTGATGAGTTTGTTACACTTGTTAACCATTTCGAAAATAATGATCCATCAAATAATATAACTTTACAAAACTGACACTGTTTATTGATGAGAGTGCCGACACCCTGACTGTCCCTGCTGCTGACTACAGTGTGGAGTCTTACAGTCTGTGTCACTTAAACTTGTCATAAAACCTAAATATTTAACAGATAACATTGTGTTATAAAAGTATCTATCATATGGTAATAAAACAAAAGCTGGTGTTTTATGACTATCCTGCAAAATCCACATCCGCATCCGCGAGGATGTCGAGATGTGACGTCTGTATCCGCATTTTAATGAAAGGAGATATCCTCATAATAAGTAGGTAAGACATCCTCATAGACATCCACGGATATTTAAATTTACACATCTGCCTGATACATCTCTATAGTAAATACTCAACATACACACATAGGCATAAGTACTATCTTCTAATTAACTACAAGCAGCTACTCACTTACTATTCAATACAATAACATCATCATAAATTTTGAGGAGGTGAAAACATTAGTAAGTAATTTGCTGGAGTTATCCATATGTGTATTGAAACTTATGAACACCACTGTACATACATACTACCACCCCTCCTCCTCCACCTCTGAAGATATATCACAGCAATATTAATTTTGTCTAACATCACCAACCAACCAACCAGTCAGTCAGTCAGTCGCATGACTACCCAGAGTCGTAGTCAAACTGTGTCAGCCTCAGCACGTATCCTCACTGCTTCCTGAATTTATAGCAGTCAGATCAGCGAAGTCCAGAGCAGAGCCCAGCAGTTAAAAAGGATTGTTGAGTATATTAGATATTTTATTACCTTATTAGTTTATTTAATTATTTCACTTATCTATTTTACGGATACATTTTTAGACTCTAATTTATCTATTAATTGTTGTTTTCGTGTATCTTGTGTGTATCTAGTTTACAGAGAGGATTACCTGGTATATATTTATATTGTGTGTATTGTATATTTAGACATATCTATTTATTTTGGTACATTTATTTACTGTTTATATAAATTAATGTTGAACATTTTCATTGAACATTTCCAAACTAACAATTCCCTGGTGAATTAATATATATTGCCGTACTGCATTCGCCTCCCCTCACCTGACTCTACCCTACCCACCTGCCTATATAAGAATCCCTTTTACCTGTACCAGAGCTACCTTCCCAGAGAGAGAGAGAGAGAGAGAGAGAGAGAGAGAGAGAGAGAGAGAGAAATATTTTATTGTTTTGTTAAGTGCATACTACAGAGTTGGCAACTGAGGGCAGCGAGATATCTTTTACAGGGCTGGGTAGGCTATACATATATCTTTTGGAGGTGGCACGGCTGAGACAGGAGAAAGAGGAGTTAGGAAATCTAGTAGAGGAGATCAGGTGGAGAGATAGGGATGGGGACAGGAGGGTGGTTAGGGAGAGGTGGGGGCACAGGGAGGAGGAGGTAGAGGTAAGGGAGAGAAGGGATGAATCTTGCAAGGTAACTGACTGAACAGTTTCTGCAAGGATGTAAAAATACCATTCATTGATAACTTGTACAAGTTTTATGGCAGGGGTGATAATTATGTACACCATAGTTAGTATTAGGTAGGTCAATTAATAGCAAGGTCGGGGGTTTCGTTAAAGCTAGAGCAAATAGAAAACTTGAACAGACAGACGAAGAGAAACACGACAGTAGATGGAGAGTAGATGGCAAACCTGCATCTGAGAGCTAAGGGACTCCCCCGCCAGTCCAGCCAGCCACTACCACTCAATCTGACAAGTCACAAGAGCAGTGAGGGTGGGAGGACAAATTTTCATCACTCCTCTTTTCCTCGAATTACCATACATGTATGTAAAACCGACAGTGACATTAGGCCTATATTTCATATTGTTGTGTTGAAAAATGTGATTCTGACATATTTTATAACGAAATTAGAGTGTGAAAACATACTTAGATATGTAAAAAGAATGTAAAAGTGAATTTTGAGTTGCTGTCATACTGAGCTGGCTACACATCCTACAGATGTCAATTTAGTCTTCCCAAGTACATCAAGAGACAGCTAAAGGTTTGTACTTCAATATCCTGTATAATTTATTCATGTAGCTGAGTGGTTTACAAGCTATTAGACACCAAATGTGTTGTTTACATAATGACCGCGAGTGTGGGAGAAAGGCCTGCAAGACAGAGCTGCCATGGTAGATATGGTCTGCACCTAAGTAGTTAAATCAAGGACTGAAAGTTTGATGATGATATCTAATATGGATTAGGTGGAGTTACGACCGTTCGGACATTTTCCAAAATCTGGGGCAAAGGAACTGTGGTTGACCACTAGGCTAGTTTTAAATAGGTTTAAAACCAACCCAAATACTGTAGGAAACATCCCTGAAAGTTTGATGATGATATCCTGGTATGGACTAGGAGAGGAGTTAGGTTCAGACATTTTCCAAAATCTGGGGCACAAGATTTGAGGTTGACCACCAGACCAAAAAACTTTCCATATTCAGGGACAAGAAAAATGTCTGAAAATTTAGAATACTTTAGTTTTCGCTCACTCTGCTCTGGGCTATATTTATACACATCTGTGCGTGAGTGTGTGTGTATGTGTTTGACACACACCACTTGGTCTGGTTATGTGTTCCATTAATCATTATTTTTCTTTAACTTCTCATTGTAGGTATACCTTGTTGACACAAGTTTTCTATATCTATCTTTTGTTTTTCTGTGACACATTTGTAAACCATAATCATATCAACTCTATTTCATCTTTCTTCCAGTTAAGGTAACTTTAGTTTATTTAGTCTTTCTTCATAGCTTAGACTGGCACCCATCTTGTTGCTGCTCTGTGTGTGTGTGTTCATAGCTTAGTTCTCTTAGACTTGGTACCCATCTTGTTGCTGCTCTTTGTACAGTACATACTATTGGCTACAAGAATTGGTACAAACACACTGTAGTTTTCAAGGGTTTACAACATATAGATAATATAACACTATGTAACTGCAATACAACATTATTATTATTATTATTATTATTATTATTATTATTATTATTATTATTATTATTATTGGTTTGTTGTTTTGTAATGTAACAATATGTAACTGCAATACAACATTATTATTATTAATATTATTATTATTATTATTATTATTATGTTTGTTGATATATAATGTAAGGCTATGTAACTGCAATACAACATTATATATTATTATTATTATGTTTGTTGTTTTGGTAACTACCGAATCACTTCACGTATCTCCTGTTGTTTCATCAGATTATTGATTAGTGATGGATTCGTTTACCCAATTAATTCGTGGGACTGGAAGTGTTGCTGAAGTCATCGCAATTTATGATGAGCACTGTACTACGTATGAAAAGGTAACATAACATAACATAACGTATGAAAAGGTAACATAACATAACATAACGTATGAAGAGATAACATAACGTTAAGTAACATAACTTATGAAGAGATAACATAATATAACTTAACATAACGTATAAAAAGATAAAATAACATAACATAACGTATGAAGAAATAACATAACATACCACCTCCAATTTCTGACTACATCACACACAGAGTACCTTAAGTTGGTAATTCTATTTTGTTAAATTGAAATGCCTTGCTTACTCCAAAGTATGCCAGGAAACAGGACCAGAGTGCAAAAATAATGGCGTTCTGTTGCTTGGAATAGTTTGGAGGATTCAGTTGCTCCAGATTTACCAACGCAACACTTTCCCCTTAAAACCAACCAACAGATGGTGTGTGAGAAGGGTAAGTACAAGGGTCCCTTTATACTGGTGGAGGCGGTGACGAAGGAGGTACCAGAGTGTCGAAGGAAAGAGGTTCGTGTCCTTGATGTTGCTGCTGGTACTGGCATGGTTGGGGTGGCTCTGGCTCAAAAGGGATTCACGTAAGTATTGATAGGGTAAGATAGTGTAGTTTAGTAGACTAAAAGTAGGGTAATGTATGGTAGGGTAAGGTTGACAGTGTTTATATAAGTAGGAGTAAAGTTTAAAAATAATAGGGATGGGTAGGGTACGGTTGACAGTGTTTATATCAGTAAGAGTAAAGTACGGATGAGTAAAGTTAGGGATGAGTAGGGTAAGGTTGACAGTGTTTATCTATGTAAGAGTAAAGTAGGGATGAGTAGGGTAAGGTTGACAGTGTTTATCTATGTAAGAGTAAAGTAGGGATGAGTAGGGTAAGGTTGACAGTGTTTATGTAAGTAAGAGTAAAGTAGGATATAGAGTAAAGTTAATATTTCCTTAATGAGGTCACCAGGACTATTGAAATAAAACCTTTTACCCAACTAAATGTGGGAGTTGGATTAGGTTCACTTTTAGTACTCTCGTAATCCAAAATTTGTATCTATGTCTTGTTGAAGTTTCGAATCATTTGACATAGTAGTGAGCCAATTACAACGCTTATCATGTTTCATATTTGTATCCAGGTCTTGTTGAAGTTTCGAATAATTTGACATACTAGTGAGCCAATAACAACGCTTATCCTTTTTCATATTTGCTAGAGCTCGCTTAATACTCCATCGGGCTATTCGGAGCAAGCCTGTATACATATTTTGGATCGCATGTGTACACTCAGATACCATAGTCTCTAGCCCAGCTGAGTCAAAGCCTGAAATCTGAAGCAGACGATTTTTGGACAACAGCCCACCCAAACCATCACGAGGCTATACACATCTCGAACCAATGGAGGCTTTGGAGGAGCTGTCGTCCAGAAACAGCCTGCTTCAGATTTCGGGCTTCGACTCAAGCGGGCTAGAGACTATGGTATCCGAGTTTTTTTTTTTTTTTTTTTTTTTTTATTAATTGCATCGTAGCGTCAATCAACAGGCAGGCAACAATACATACGGGTAGGCGGGACCCATGAGAATCCAATGACTACAACCACACATACATACACACGCACACACACACACACACACATCACGAAAACATAACAGAATGGAGCACAAGCATACAGACAAATATTTACATTATGACCTATTTAAATCCACCAAAACGAGGGTGGCGTACCAGAAGTTCCTCCAGAACCTGATGGTTCAGTAGGTGTCGACAAACCACATCAAGTGGCAGGCCTCGGGGCAGTAAGTGTCGGACAGTGGGGCAGGCCAGGCAATAGTGCTCTATAGTGTTAGCACGAGGCGCTCGACATAAGCGACACTCAGTGAAGGGAGGCTCACCCTGCATCCCAGCAACCTGCCATGGTGGCCGGTAGCCAAGCCTCAAACGAGCAGGGACTACATTGTGCCTCCGAACCATGAGGCCTCGACGACGGTAGGAATATTTGTGACGGCAGACAGACTCGTAATGGGTGATGGAGATGGTGAAAGGCCTCTCTGCATCCCTGCGTCGCCGTACAGGGAGGAGAGCAGTGGAGCGGACTTTAGAGAGGTAATATGTCAGGGAGAGAGGACGTCCAACCCCACGAGGAGGCAGATGGCAGGCTTCCTTTGCGAGTCTGTCAACTGTACCATTGTGACGTAAACCTACATAGGATAGTACCCATAAAAATTTGGCAGTCAAGTTACGATGATGCAATAACGCCAAAAACGATAAAATCTGCTGAATAACAGTAGAGTGTGTGGGCTGAACACTAGAGAGGGAATGAAGGGCAGGTTTGAAGTCACAAAAAATGGCAGCATTAACTCCACGTTGACAAACAAGACTAACAGCATCCAGAATGGCATACAGTTCACACAATGTTGAGCTAGAGTGGTTACAGAGACGACGGCCAATCCAGCCCCCTGGAGGTGACACCATGTCAGGTGAGAAGACGGCACAACCTGCTGTACAGTCAGCGACATAAATCGTGTCGCCTCACCTGCTTCACCGAGACATGGAGTGTTCATGGATTCGAGAAATACGCACGTTTTCTACTCCTAATAATCTCGAGTCTATGAACATTGCATGCCTCGGTGAAGCAAGCGAGGCGACAGGACTTTTGCCGCCGACTGTACCATCCACTTGCAATGAGCCATCAGTGTAGAGGCAGTATGGATCTGTGATGGAGGACGTCACTGTTTCTATGTGTTCCAGAGCCAACTGCCGCTGTAGAGAAGGTAGTTCCGACTTGGAAGTAGGTGTGAAGCTCACATCAGATGTTGGTAGCATCCACGGAGGGGGCCCTCGGGGGACGTCTGCCACCATTATATCTATATTAAAACTACGGAGCATAGAGGAAACAGACCTTATATGAGTACGTCCAGCAGGCAGTATGGGAGGGACCGGGTAGTTTGGTCTAAGAGAAGTCCTGACTAACTGAGAGTAATGGGGTGAAAGATGTGGGAAATGGAGGCACTTGACAGTGAAGCAAGGAACACTAGAATAAATTCTCTACACTAACGGGGGAAGACGCAACTAACGCTGCATGTTCACTATCCTGGTCGACATTGGACACCCGAGAATTATTCTCATTGCTCTATTCTGAAATGTTTCTAAAGTTTCAAGAGTAGCCCTGGGAAGTTGAATCAGAGTAGGGGAGAGGTAATCAACAACTGAACGGATAAAAGCAATATAGATGGTTCTGGCTACTGGGATGGAGATGCCCGAGGAGTTGTTAGTGAGCCATTGAAGTGGTGTAAGTCGGCGCTGGAGACGACCCAATAAATTCTGGACAATGGGATGGTCTTGAGGTCTGGCAGGGACAATCGGCCAAATATTGACTGGCGCGCCCAGGTAGCGGTACTGGGAATACATGGGAATGACAGTCCATCCAATGGTGAACACTGGCCGAGCTTGAGGAAGGTGGTAGGTGAATATTCTGTTCTTATCTGGTGAGATAATAATGCCATAGTGAGAGGAGGCCAAAGAGAAGGAGTCAAGAAACCGCTGGAGATCCCTTGGTGAGGTAGAATGAACACAGATATCATCAGCATAGTACGTAATTGTAGCTCCAGGAATATCAGGGAGAGAAGTTTGCAGCCGATGCATCAGAATATTAAATAACAATGGGCTGAGAACACCCCCTTATAGCGTACCAAGATAAAAACTGCGCAAAGGACTGAGCGCACCACTGAAGAACACACGGGAAGCCCTGTTACTCAGGTAGCCCCGAATCCACCATACTAGATTACCCTTAATCCCAAAGTCAACCAGTTGATCCAAAATGACGTCTCTATTAGCAACATCGAAGGCACTTCGAAGGTCAATGAAGGCCACTACACTGTCCCTGGAAAGGCAAGAGTACAAATCGACTAGGCAGTGGTGTGTGCTCCGCTGGGAAGGAAACCAAACAGCCATGGAGAAAGGCGATCCCGTAATCTGTACATGAGAAGATTGAGTAAGATTCTCTCCATAACCTTACAAAAACAGGAAGTAAGGGAAATAGGCCTGAACTTGGCAGTGCCGGGCTTAGGGAAGAGTATTATTGTGCTGCTGGTCCAGGCTCGTGGTACACAACCATCACGAAGACAGAGATTGTACAGTCTAAGTAGAGGGTTCCCAGGAACTTGTTGAAGTAGGCGCAGCACAGCATAAGTAATACCATCATCACCAGGGGAAGAAGCTCTACCCCGAGAGAGAGCACGTCGCAACTCCTCCTCAGCTATTTCCTCTGCATCATCGTCATCATCTTGCAACAGAGCAGACATTAGACGTAGCCAATGGACAGCAGCACGGGAAGCGAGTGCATCTTGTATGTCGATGGGTAGACTGGCTGGGGTAGATTGTTCTGACCAAGCATCAACAAGTTGTTGGGCATAGTCGGCGGGAGTGTGATGAGCAGTGGCCGGTGTCTTTTTAACAACCCGACGGATGAAGTGCCATATAGAAGCCACACTTGTTTGCTGGTTGATGCTGTCCATGAACCGCTGCCAAGACTCAGTGTGAGCACACTCCTGCAGGGCAACTAAAGCGTCCCTAGACATCTGGTAACGATGGAGCAGGTCAGGGGTTGGGTTGGCTTGAAACAATAGGCCATCATGCTCAGCCTCCTCCTTTGCCTCCTGTATACGTGCATCCAGCGTCCAGAAGTGAGCAGAATGGCGATGCTGGAGGTGTGGCCGGGAGACGTATAGCCTATAAAAGTCATGAGTAGCAGATACAAGATCAGAGTACAACTGTTCAGCTGATGATATGTCAAATGTAGGGAATACATGGCCCATGAATAAGATGTAAGTCGGGCAATATTTAGGGGGCACAGCAATATGCAAACGAGTGGCTGAAGCACTTGACCCAGCAGTTAGAGAATAATGAAACCGAAGAGCGATGTGATCAGAGAATAAGTCTGGCACGGAGGAGCACTGGACCCGAAATGCTATCAGGCCGGACAAGAGGATGTAATCCAGAGTACCTCCCCGGCAATGAGTAGCACCGCCAGTGTCCCAGCATGTCAGATGATGCTTGCGGATGTATGAAAGGAGACGAACACCATTACGATTTATAGAGCCAGAACCATCACCCAAATCAGAGCGTTAAAATCTCCCATATACACCATACCACACACTGTTGGAGAAGGAAGAGCCTCAAGCGTGAGTCTAGCTGGGGCAGAATAGACATTACAAAATTGAAGCACTCCATTCCCAGGTAGGACCTCAAATAGCTGAAAGGTCATGTCAGGATCAGTGGAGGTACGGAGAAGGTGATGTGGCAAGGAGCTATGTATGTAAGTCAGGAGACCATTCCTTACCAGATGAACATATGGCACATAACCTGAGAGGGGAGGAGCTTGCCCAGCAGCAAGCGGCCATCTTGGAAATGCTTCCTGGAGATAAATAACACTGGGATGATGACGAAAAACATAGGCCTTGAGTTGAGTGAGCTTAGCATAACTGGTGATACCACATACATTCCAGGAGATGACACCCAGCCAGCAATCACTATTTGGAGGTAGAAGTCCGGTGAGCGGGGGCAGCTGAGCGACCTGGAGAAGAAGATGGACCAGGAGAAGGGACTGACTCGAAAAGTTTTTCAAGACGAGATGCAACAGTATCCATCTTTTCGGTAAGGGTAGTGACAGTTGAGATGTTGGCCTGCTGAACCTCGACCAAGGTAGAGAGTTTGGAGTCATTGGCAGCCTGAGCGACAACAAGCCCATCAATCCTGGCTTCATGGGCAGAAAAGCGGTTCTTGAGAGCTGTACATCGTGCCATGAGGGTAGCAATAGACTTGCAGAGGGCCAGGTCTGGAGGTGAGGCAGGGCTGGTAGGATGAGCAGACTGGAGAGGTGGCGGTGGTGGAGGCGGAGCAATAGTAGAGATATGAGCCTGGACCTGACATCGAGTACATCCATGCCCCACATTAACCCATGGCTGAAGGCATCGTGGACACTTCCATCGAGATGTATCCTCAGGAGGTGAAGGCTCAGAGGTGGAGGCAGCAGGACGTGATGGTTCACCCCTGACAGGACATGTCTTGGAATCATGGTCGGTGGCACACCATGCACACTTCGGCCTGGCAGAACAGTACCAGGAGATATGCCCAACTCCCCAGCACCTGTAGCACCAAGGCTGGTCATTATGAAGTTTCCTCACCTCACACGGTGGAAGACAGGGGAGGAAATCAAAGGAAATCTCATTTGGAGGTGGATCGGGTTGACTCCAGACAACAACAATATGGCTAATGGGGTCACTCCGCAGTTCAGGTTGCAGCCTTCCACCTCCTCAACCTCTACCAAGCGACCCGTTGATGCCTCGTCCGACTCCTCGCAGGATTCCGATGGTGTGGACTGTTTGACTCCGGCTGCCAAGACTGCCAAGGGTGCTCAAGCTGTGCATGACATACCTTCTCTGCCTCACCCTGGTGTTTCTTCTTTGTATACCAACTCCTTGCCCTCGTCCAACCTTCCTGCTTTTGCCCCGAGAGATGCCTAGTCAAGCTCTCCTATTCTGGGAACCCATCTACGGACACATAGCTGCGTTGGTTGTCTGATGTCAACAGGGCTTTCCAGTTGCAGCATGAACTGGCTGAAGTCAATATGGCTGCTGTCACCTCCCGTTTTGTCTACATCTCTAGGAAGCGTCAGGACATCATTGATAGAGTCCAGTCTGGTGAATTTTTGGCCCGTACTAAGAGTGAGGAAGGTCGAGGGTGGATGGTACGGAAGAAGGTAATACGGTACCAATAGTCAGTGTCGTTACTGGAACAAAGGTCTATAGGTTGGTCAAAGGGAAGGCAAGGGTATACCCGTGTTTTCACACTGACCTTCGACGATTTTTTCTAAAATTATCCAAAGCTACTGTGAGAGAATAGATATGATGATCTGAAAACAACATCAGATAATATTTGAAAAGTTGTAAAGTCATTACTTTTGTTTCGGGGAATATGTGTGAGTTATATATAACACTTACGGATTCCTCCATGAATTTGTGGTAATCTCGGGAAGGAAGTTTGGCTTGTCGTTGAATGATCGCCATCTGCCAGTTTTCAGAGTCATATTTTCAGTTAGGATATATTGCGTTTCTCATGATAATACAAATTTAGAGTGAGCACGTCACCCACGACTATTAAAGGTGAAATAGAGGAGTTGAAGTGAGTATAATGTTATCCTTATTATTAGGCTACTTACCTGCCCTGACTATCACCCCAGCATCCCCACCTCCCCCTCCTTACCCTCCTCCCGTCACTTGAATAATTCATTGTTTATTGTTTAATTTTATAATAATATTTTCCCGTACTAAGTAATTTACACAACATACATGTTAATAACAAAATTACAATACTGTTTTACAAAGATTGAGTGCCATTGGGTATTCATTTAACTAAAAAATACACAATATTATTGGCGATACAGATCATCTATATAATATGTTAACTTACATCCTATCCTCCCTTTACTATCGCTTTCAGTGCCCGTGTCGCACTGTTTTTCGGGAATAACTCTGTAACTAAAGGTTTAATCAGTATGATGTTTTGCCACGGGTTATTTCACATCTTCCGCTAACTTTTGGGACTATAATGGATTATCAAAAGTGAATAATTAAGGTATTTGTCCCCGAGAAATGCGTCATTTTTATGAAATTTAATACTGGGATACGAACGATCATAGTGTGCTCTAATAAGGTCTGTTTCCTCTATGCTCCGTAGTCTTAATATAGATATAATGGTTGCAGACATTCCCCCAGGGCTCCCTCCATGGATGCTACCAACACCTGATGTGAGCTTCGCCCCTACTTCCAAGTCGAAACTGCCTTCTCTACAGCGGCAGTTGGCTCTGGAACACATAGAAACAGTGACGTCCTCCATCACAGATCCATACTGCCTCTACACTGATGGCTCATTGCAGGTGGATGGTACTGCAGGTTGTGCCGTTTTCTCGCCTGACCTGGAGTCACCTCCAGGGGGCTGGGTTGGCCATCGTCTCTGTAACCACTCTAGCTCAACATTGTGTGAACTGTATGTCATTCTGGATGCTGTTAGTCTTGTTTGTCAACGTGGAGTGAATGCTGCCATGTTTTGTGACTCCAAACTTGCCCTTCATTCTCTCTCCAGTGTTCAGCCCACACACTCTACTATTATTCAGCATATTCTGTCGTGTTTTACCTTATTGCGTCATCGTAACTTGACTGTCAAATTTTTATGGGTGCCATTGAGCGAGTTGAGAGGGTGCTGCAACTGATTTAGGGCGAAGGGAGGAGGCGTATGTCTTCACACCACCATCCTTCTGTCGCCTGAAGTTGAGTTGCCGTCTGGCACTACCAATGCTAATTAATTGGGTATTAGCCAAGTGGAGGATATCCTGCTCAAGGAGGTACATCTTACATTGGCGAGAACGCAAGGGGTGAGCATCCCTGTAGTAAAAGCAGTAACTCTATGACCGACACTCAGAAGTAAGATGTGAGTCAAGAGCAGAACAATTACCACACCGGGAACGGTTATTGCAGTTCCTCCTCCTATGACCAAACTCATAACAACAGAAACACTGTAAGAGACGCTCAACAAAGGAGGTGGGGTTAATGTTAATGCGATCTGGGATATGCGAGCCATAGAAAGTGAGGATGATCATATTTTTACTTCCTTTCACCTTTCTTACTCGTTGGACACTGTCTGGGCACATAGCGAGAATGTCCTCTTCTGAGAATTCATACAGGTCCTCATTATATATACACCCCTTACTATAATTAAATGTTCGATGTAGTTTGATAGATTCAAACATGCTATCACAAGGACAGGGGAGATTGAGGAGCATCATGGCCTGTGTAAGATCTTTGGCTCTGATTAAAATGCCCTTACCCTATTTCATTATGTGTCCCATTGGTAGTAATACAATTTCTTTCTCCAGATACCGGGAAGCATGGATAAGGTCACTACGTCCCTCCCTATAGTAAGCCACAAACCAAAAGGGTGTAGGAACCCGATGTTCCATTGGGACATGCTCTACAGAGTCATCAAAGATTTTGGGCAGTAGTCATTGTCACTGTCCACTACATTTGTGGACCACATCATCTGAACTTTGCAGTGAATATCTTCAACAATCAGAGAATCTTTTGCCTCAAAAGCTGCTTTGGCAGCAGCATTTGTAATGAAAGTAATATAGCACCGATTAGATGTACAGTCACTGTCATATGTGATTCGGATACGAAGAACCACTACAAACACTTAAAAATGGAGTGAATAGCGCCATAGGAAAGGGATGCAAGTACATTCGTTAACATTAACGTGTCCAAACCGCTAACAGGGTTCGTCGACACAACACCCGACCTGCTAGGTCTAGTCTTATTTGCAGCTTTCTGCTTACTACCACGACCAGAGAGTGACCTCTCGAAGGCCTGGTTGACCACCGCTCAAGGAAGAGATTAGGGCTTTTTGTTATCCATATATCATTAATTTGGTGTTTTTGGCCCCAGGAGCAAAGAGCTACTACCTACCGGGCAGATGAGGGAACCGAGCTCTGGTCACCGTGGGAGGGGTACCTCTTCCTCCACGGGGCCACTCGTCTTAAAAAGCAGCCCCAATGGCTCAAAAGTTTGCCCACGACTGTGCTGAGACCCCTTCCCCAATACCTCCCGGCCCAGATACCCAACCATCCAACATAGGACGGCTCCTAGAGGGCAGTCCCTCTGGAGGGCAGCACTGTTGGCCCATACTGGCAGCCTAATGCATGGGAACCATTTAGTCTGGCCTCTCATTGGCGACCTTACTAGCATGGGAAGCCCTCTCTCCCTGAAATCGGGGCGGAGCAGGGGCCGTAGCCCCCTCTAGTCTAGCTCGCCAGGTTTCAGAGACACGCAAGCCCCCCCACCACGTCAAGGCAGTTCCCGTTGGGGGGGTAGTAAGGTGGAAAGATGGATGATGGTAGAGTGTTTCAGAGTTGACCAGTTGTGTATATGAAAGACTGAGAGTACCAGTTAACTCTTGCATTAGGGAGTTGGATAGAAAAGGGGTGAGAACGAGAGGCTTGACGAGTGTTGCATGTTCTCCTGAGGGGAGGAAGCATACATTGAGAGAGTTCAGAAGAGCAATGTCCAGTGTAATAGCGATAGAAGAGATAACGTAATGCTACATTGCGGCAAAGAGAGAGAGGTTGTAATGAATCAGTAAGAGGAGGAGAGTTAATGAGACGAAAGGCCTTTGACTCCACCTTGTCCAGGAGTGTTGTGAATGTTGAGCCACCCCACACATGAGAGCCATACTCCATACAGGGGCGGATGAGACCCCTGTACAGAGACAGCAACTATGTGGGAGTGAAGAATTCACGGAATCTGCGTAGCACACCTAACTTTTTTGAGGCGGTTTTAGCTAGAGAGGTAATGTGATCTCTCCAAGAGAGATTGTGAGAGAAAGAGACTCCAAGAATATTAAGAGAGGGGGAAAGTTCAAGTTGTGTGTCATCGAAGGATAGTGGATAGTCATCAGTTAGATTAGTACGAGTTGAAAGATGAAGGAACTGTGTTTTTGAGGAATTAAAAACAACAAGGTTCTCTTTGCCCTAGTTAGAGATGAGGGAAAGATCAGAAATCAGGCGTGCTACTGCATCATCACGTGATGTGGAGAGGAGCTGCTGGGATGGGCGGTTGTCAAAGTGAGTGGAGTAGTGTAGGGTGGAATCATCGGCATAGGAGTGGATAGGGGAAGAGGTACAGGTAAGAAAGTCATTAATGTACAGGAGAAAGAGGGTGGGTGATAGAACAGAACCCTGAGGAACACCACTATTAGTAGACTTGGAAGAAGAACAGTGACCGTCTACAACAGCAGCTATAGAACGGCCAGAAAGGAAATCAGAGAAATAGGTGCAGAGAGAGGAATAGAAACCGAATGAGGGCAGTGTGGAGATTAAAGCTTTGTGCCAGACTCTATCAAAAGCTTTGGATATGTCGAGGGCAACAGTAAAAGTTTCACCAAAGTTCCGAAAAGAGGATGACCATGAATCAGAAAGGAGGGATAGAAGATCGCCAGTAGAGCGTCCCTGACGGAAAGAGTTTGCTGACGATCTGAAAGAAGGTCGTGACAAGTATGGTGCTTATGAATTATGGAGTTAAGAATAGATACAAAGACATTAGATAGACATGAGGTCAAAGGAATGAGGCGATAGTTGGAGGGTTGGGAGCGGTCTCCTTTCTTCAGAACAGGTTGGATCAGAACAAACTTCCAGCAAGAAGGAAAAGTGTTAGATAATAGACATAGATGGAACAGTTTGCCTAGGCAGGGTGTCAGCACGGAAGCACAGTTCTTGAGAACAGCAGGAGGAATTCCATCAGGCCCATACGCCTACAGAGTATTAAGGCCATAGAGGGCAGAAAATACTTCCTTTGAAGAGATTCTGATGACAGGCGTAGTCAGTGTGCAGTCACAAATATTCCTACCGTCGTCAGGGCCACATGGTTCAGAGGCACAATGTAGTCTCTGCTCGTTTGAGGCTTGGCTACCGGCCACCATGGCAGGTTTCTGGGATGCAGGGTGAGCCTCCCTTCACTGAGTGTCGCTTGTGTCGAGCCCCTCGTGCTAACACTATAGAACACTATTCCCTGGCCTGCCCCACTGTCCGACACTTGCTGCCCCGGGGCCTGCCACTTGATGTGGTTTGTCGACACCTGCTGAACCACAAGGTTCTGGAGGAACTTCTGGTATGCCACCCTCGTTTTGGTGGATTTAAGTAGGTCATAATGTAAATATTTGTCTGTATGCTTGCGCTTCATTCTGTAATGTTTTCGTGATGTGTATGTGTGTGTGTGTGTGGTCATTGGATTTTCATGGGTCCCGCCTCCTACCCTCATGTATTGTTGTCTGCCTGTTGATTGACACCAAGGTGCAATGAATTGATAAAAAGAGAAAAAAACTACAACGCTTCCATTAGAAGGAATTTATGACAAGCAGCGATCAACACCAACCACAGAACATGGGTTAGGTGGTGTGACGTGAATTAATGTTGATGTGAGATGGTGGAAGAATTATTATTGTTGAAACGATGAGGGAAAAAGAAAGAATGTTGAAGTGAGGTACACAAAAAAATAATATTGAGTTACGGTAATGAGGAGAAAGAATGTTGAGGTGATGTGACGTGAATTAATGTTGATGTGAGGTGGTGAAAGAATTATTATTGTTGAAATGATGAGGGTAAAAGAAAGAATGCTGAGGTGAGGTACAGAATAAATTAATGTTGAGGTAATGAGGAGAAAGAATGCTGAGGTGAGGCAACATGGTATTCCTTTATAACCTTGGTTTGCTATGTAAATAAACTGAAACATCCTCATTTTATTGGACACATTATTGATACACATGATCCAGAAATATGTAGATATCTACAAGGAAGAAAGAAACACGAAGATCCATATTCTGAATGGCACTACTATCTGTATGCTTCACTAATGTTTCCATTAAAAAGGGAATGTTTCAGCTTATTTACACTCTCTGACTTTCCCTCTCACCTATGAATGATTCGGAAGAACTGAATCGAGCTGCATGGAATTCGCACCAGGGAAAAGAGGATTGACCACACTTATAGTTGGTACACTTTAGCCAACTTGAGTGGAATACTTGAATATATTCGATTGTACGGGCCCAGATGCTTCTCAGATTTACCTATACAAACACTTAAATTAAACTACACTGCAGACTGGCACACATATCATTCCCTTATCACGATCACACACACTCAGGGAATTTCAGTTGCTTCTTAGATTTACAACACAAACACTTAAAATAAAACTACGCTTCTGACTGACACACTTAAAATAACCTACTCTTCAGACTGACACCACACTTAAAATAACCTGCTCTTCTGTCTGACACACATTATCATTCTCTGGTCACCTCCTACACAGGAACCTCGATGCACTTGAGCCTTCAGAGGGTATGTTGGAGTGTCTGAGGTCTAAGAATGTTTACACCAACACCTTCCATGAGTATATTGGTCAAGGCCACACCAATGTCCCTCAAGGTGAATATTCTATTATTATTACTACTATCATTATTATACTTGAATTGATAAAGCAAGGTGTTGTTGTTGTTGTGTTTCAGATTAAGATTATTATTATTATTATTATTATTATTATTATTATTATTATTATTTCACTACTTGAATTGATAAAGTAAAATGTTGTTGTTGTTTTAGTTGTTTCAGATTATTATTATTATTATTATTATTGTTATCATTATTATTATTATTATTATTATTATTATTATTATTATTATTATTATTATTATTATTCAACTACTTGAGTAGATAAGGTAAAATGTTGTTGTTGTTGTTTTTCAGATTATTATTATTATTATTATTATTATTTCACTACTTGAGTTCATAAAGTAAGGTGTTGTTGTTGTGTTTCAGGTTGTTATGATTTGGTGTTTGCCGTGGGTGGGATGGGATATAACCACATTCCATTCACTGGTGTTCTGGAGTTTGTCAGGTTTGCAAAGCCAGGTGTGTATTGATAGATAGAGTATGTGTATAGATAGATAGAGGGTGTGTATAGATAGATAGAGGGTGTGTATAGATAGATAGAGGGTGTGTATAGATAGGTGTGTATAGATATATAGGGTGTTTATAGATAGATTGAGGGTGTGTATATATAGATAGAGGATGTGTATTGATAGAGAGGGTGTGTATAGATAGATAGGGTGTGTATATGTAGATTCAAGTGTGTATAGATAGATGCAGTGTGTGTATAAATGGATAGAGGGTGTGTATAGTTATAGTGTGTGTACAGATAGATGCAAGGTGTGTTAGATAAATGTAGTGTGTATAAATAGATGCAGTGTGTGTGTGTGTGTGTGTATATAAGTGAGTTGGTAATGTGTGCCAGTAATCATCTTTTTACTTGAACACATAATTTCACTTAATTAAGGGGACACCACACTCCAACACCCTATCTGCGCTCCTGTTAATTTTAGAAGCAAAAGCTTTTTGCCATCGTAATCCTCGTTTGGTTTTACATATACTGACCAATTTTCATTACAATCGAGCAACAAATAATATTTTTCCCAACATTTTTAAAAATATTTTGGAAAAAAAATAACAAAAAAAGAACTATGTTTCAGAATTGCATAAGATTTATGTGGACTATCCTCTGATATATAGCAACACTGCTCAAGACGAAAAAGTCCATTATCACTGCTCTAAATGGGAAAATTCCTCGCTTGAAATTGTTGAAAAAAATTTTCGCCAGAAATGTTTGGGAAAAAATTCGCCAAAAATAAAATAATCCTTTTAGATCAAAATCAAAACGACAAACTGTGCTCATATATACGTATATCACGTGTGAATATGATTCATTGACAAAACGTCAATACCCTTCGTGTTGTTAGCTTTTTTAGTGGAGAAATTTGAAAAAAAAAAAAAAAAATCACTTTGAAACTAAAATCAGTAGGAAATGCTTCAGTTGGTGCTCTATACTTCCATTCTCTTCGGCATGGCCTAGACTATAGAGCATGAAGAAGTGGCTCTATATAGGGGTAACTATTGATTTTTTGTGATTATTTTAATGCGATCGAATTTTTTGTTTCTGCTTCTCGTTTTTTATGACGTAAGATAGTGGGGTGAAGTGCGGTGTCCCTTACACATAATTTCACTTGAAACACATAATTTCACCTGAACACTTAATTTCACCTGAACACTTAATTTCACCTGCACACTTAATTTTGGGTAGAGTTTGGATCATACATCATATATTTTCAACGAGTATATAAATCATTGGATTGTTGATAGTGATGAGTGTTTGGTGTTTGTTTATATAATACACAGGTGGTTTGGTCATGATATGTATGAGGCACGACGAAGAGGATTATCTGACCAAGCTAAAGGAGTACATGAACCGCCTTGAAGAACAACAACTCTGGAAAAAGGTAAACAAAGGTATTATAAGAGAGTTGAAACTTAGTGTAAATATATATATATATATATATATATATATATATATATATATATATATATATATATATATATATATATATTCTGATACTGGATATAGGCTTCATCAAACCCGTTACCGTGGCCAAGGTCATACTCTCACACACACGTCACGACTTCTGAACTGATACCCAGCCACAGAGGGAGGGATGTGAGGGTAATTCCCAAATACTGCAGCTGTTAACGTACCAGCGAGGGTGTTTTACGACGTTCGGTGGCCTTATAGTTAGTGCCTGAAACTCAAATCGGAAGAGTAAATATTCTCAGGCCCTCACCTGAGAGGAATCTATCTCCCGACCTATAGGTTATGAGTTCAGCATACTAGCCAGTCGGCCACCACCCCTAAAGGTAAATACTCCCAAATTGACACGAAACACAAAACAAATCCATTCTTCCTAACACTGTCAAAGGATATTATTATTATTATTATTATTATTATTATTATTATTATATGGCTTCTGATTCTTCCTGACCAGGCAAAGAAACAAGCTAGCTCCTTCCATATATATATATATATATATATATATATATATATATATATATATATATATATATATATATATATATATATATATATATATATATATATATATATATATATATACAGGGTGTCCGGAATTTTTTGCCCGAAAATTTGGCAAATGCATCCTTTATTAATTCTGAAAAGAAAATACTCTATTGATGTGGGTTTTTTTTTCTCTAGTTTAGCGGTAATTGAGACATTTAAATGTATGACAGAACGTTAGGTAATGTACACAGAGGCAGCCCCGCGCCGCGCCCCGCAGCCCGTTGAGTTGCCAAGTCGGAATAAACGTACATTTTATTTCAAATTTTACACGTTAATCTCAAAACTGTGTTATACTTATCAATCAATAATCATTAGACAGGACATTTTTATACTCTTAACTATTAGAGCAAAGGTATTTGTTATGATTATGATGACTTCTTTTCTGGGATCTGATCTGGGATTCTTCTGTTTGGAAATTTCCGTCGGTATTCCCTGACTGATGCTTCAGCACTCCCTCCACAGAAGCCGTAGATGAGCACCATATCTGTGTACTCAGCGTTGGTGAAGGTGAATGGCATTGTAGTGAAATGAGTGGGAGAACGCCGTAGAATACTTCTTCCTTCCACCCTGGCTACAGGAAAATGCTGCTGGGTGTCAGGTGTGGCAGTGACTGTGGCAGGCGGTGAGGCGGGAAATCTCTCCACCCCTCGGGTGCCATCTGCCGTATAACCTACTTATTTTATTCGAATTTCTTGAACTTTATGAAGCCTACCCTGTTTTCAAGTGACATACTCTTGTATAAAAATGTCCTGTCTAATGATTATTTATTGATAAGTATATAAATCAGTTTTGAGAATAACGTGTAAAATTTGAAATAAAATGTACGTTTATTCCGACTTGGCAACTCAACGGGCTGCGGGGCGCGGCGCGGGGCTGCCTCTGTGTACATTACCTAACGTTCTGTCACACATTTAAATGTCTCAATTACCGCTAAACTAGAGAAAAAATAGACAACATCAATAGAGTATTTTCTTTTCAGAATTAATAAAGGATGCATTTGCCAAATTTTCGGGCAAAAAATTCCGGACACCCTGTATATATATATATGTGTCTGTGTGTGTTATGTGGCAATATTTGAAGGACTCATTTACCTCCATATTTCTGACTACATCACACGCACACAGACAAACAGCCAGGGTCACATACGTTATGACAATAACAACACAATAATATGATATTTTCACGGTCCTTTTGTTTTGTTTTTCAGGAATTCTCAACGCCCATCAAGGACTTCTTGATTGGTACAGAAGGTATTTTGTTTGTATATCAAGTCTTGTAGTCACTGTCAACTGTCCATCGATCATTTCTGTCTATAGCCTTCCTGTTTGCTGTCTTACCTCGCTGTCACTTTTTTTTGGCGTTATATGACCTCGCTGTTGCGGCGCCTAATATCAATCAATCATTAATCAATTCTGTAGTCACTGATAGACTCGGATAATAAGGTCCAGTACAGACAATAACAACAACTACAACAACAACAACGAGATTAAATCTGTACTATTGGCCATATGAATTGGTACAGATACACACACACATGCTGTTGTTTTCAAGGGTTTACAACATACAGATTATGTAAGACTATGTAACTGTAATACAACATTATCATTATTATTAGGTTTGTTGTGTTGGTAATGTAAGACTATGTAACTGAAATACATTATTATTATTATTAGGTTTGTTATTTTGTAATGTAAGACTATGTAACTGTGGGTGTTATTTGGCTTAACGCCCATCGACTAAGTAATGGTCATTAAGACGATATATTTATATAATGATAAAGTGGGTATATGTGTGTTATTCACCTACGGTCTTTCACCTACGGTCTTGATCACGTGCTGGGCACGTGCTCACCAACTGTTACCCTCCCGGAATGAGCTCAGAGCTCTTAGTGACCGATCTTTGGGTAAGGCTGGAACTTTTTCAAACACCGGGATGGCGAGGTCACAACTCCTAGATTTACATCCCGTACTTATTCTCTGATAGGTGAACGGGGGTTACAACGTTTAAGGAAACAATCCCAAATTGTCTCCACCCAACTGGTGTTTCGCACCGGGGCTCTCTGGGTTGCTAGCCGAGCGAGCTAGCCACTACACCACTGGGCCACCGGTGTGTATGTTGTGATGTATACCACATGTATACGATCTAATTTCCATTGTTTATGTGTATAACTTGGGCTGGTAGAGTAGTGTCGGGCCAATCTAACTTCTTTTGCTTATTGTATGTTGTTAATAGCCAAACTACCTTACCCAGGGGGCGTGCAAATTGTGGCGCCAGCCACTGCCGGCCAAGTTAGATTGCCGGCCTCGTTTGCCTACCCCCCCCCCCTTATTTCCCCTCAACACCCCTACCATATCCCTCTTGTAATCCCCGACCCCATCTCCTATATAAAACTGCAGGAGTCACTCCTGGTAGGCAGAAGCTCTGTGGAGTTGGTGGTGGTTTGTTGGTGTTCTGAGTGGTATACTTCTGCCCCCTTGTACAGTGCAGATAAGTAATATTATTTACATATATATATTATTTTCCCGACACTCTCTACTCGCCCTGTTATTATTGCGTGTTAAATTAAGGATTATTGTATTGGTTAGGGTTAAACTGAATTTCTTATATGGGCCAAGTGTAACTTGCGTTATCCTGCATTATTGTCTTTTTCTTTTTCTCTTGTAAAATAGTTGTATATAAGTTACTTAATATATTAAGAATAATTATCTTTGTTTTCGTGGGTTTCCTTAAACATCTGTAACATCTATAAGAACCTGGTGTTGCGATATGGACTTTAAACTTCAGTGGCTCTCTTAATACGCAGTCAGACCATATCCGTTACGCATACATAAGTTCTCATTTCGTAACAATGTGGAGAAGTGTGTGTTTGTGTCAAAGGTGAATGTGTGTCAGGGTTTACGTGTGGAGAGGTTATTTTTTATGTTTTGTCCTCCTCTGCGAGTTGACAGTCGGCAGGAAGGATATTTGTTGTATTGATGATTTGGAGAGTGGACAAGCAGACGGTGTTTCTTTGCTTGTCCACACCTCCCGAACCTGGAAGACGTCTGGTTCCTGGTAGCGTGAGGTGTACTGGGAGAAGAGGTCATAACGTGGAGAGGCAGACATCCACCACTCTATGCTGACAGTAGGTGGTGCTGGTGTTGGTGGACTGTCTGTCTTTCTCCTCATCTTCCTCTTCCCAGCCGTCTGCCATCCCCTTCAATCTTTTTTTTTTTTTTTTCCTGGCCTATCGACCTTGGTGTTGGTCATTAAGGCCTTAAGGCCGTTAATTTATTTTATCTTATTTATTTTTATTTTATTTTAGTTTTTTAGTTTTTTTATGTTATTTTTATTTATTTAATATTATTCTAATTTTAACTTTTTCATATTATTTTATGCATTTATTATTATTATTATTATTATTATTATTATTATTATTATTATTACTACTACTATTACATTTAAACTTAAAACTAAACTTATATACTAATTGTTTTGTAACTTAATACAAATATAATATTTCTTAATTTTACATCCTACCTAATAAACTAATCTATGTACCTACTCAACCAATAGCTAACTAGACTACCGTAATACCTATTCCAGCCAATCGCTAAACCTAGATAGACAAATCGCTAAACCTACCTTAATAATAATAATAATAATAATAAAATTGATGAGTTAGTGGCGGTTTTCAAAAATTATGGACTTGATATTTGTGCTCTAACAGAGACTAGATTAAGCGGAACTGATAAGCTGGATTTGGGGGATGGTTTACGTATGTTGGTATCTGGACGACAGGATGGAAGGCATTATCAGGGTGTAGGATTACTACTGAGTTGTAAGGCAAATAAGGCTTTATATGAGTGGGAAGCTATAGACGAGCGACTGCTGTATGCACGGTTTAAGTCCAATCATGGCAACATAAGTATGTTTGTGTGTTATGCGCCTATTAATAATGCACCGGATGAAAGGAAAGACGCATTTTATGAAAGATTGCAGGAAGTGGTAGGAAGGGTTCCTAGACATGATATTTTGGTCTGCATTGGCGACTTTAATGCAGTGTTGGGCTGTTCAAACGTGGGATTTGAGCAGTGTATGGGTAAAATGGGTGTTGGTAGAAGGATGACTGAAAATGGAGTGAGGTTTGGGAGCTTCTGTTTGGCTAATGATTTAGTCATCGGCGGTACACTTTTTCAGCATTGCAACATACACAAGACAACGTGGGTGTCACCGTGCGGTAATTACAAAAATCAAATTGATCATATTGCTGTCAGTAGAAGGCATAGAAGTTCTTTGCTAGATGTTCATGTTAAACGAGGAGCGGATATTGGTAGCGATCATCAACTCATCATTGCAAAAGTAAAGTTTAAACTTAAAAGTCAGAAGAAGGAAAGATGTGGTACCCGTGGGTATGATATTGATGCAACTAGAAGGGAAGGAGAGGAAAGGGAAGAGTTTCGATTAGAATGCAGAAATAGGTTCTTGGTGCTGGATGCGTTGGAAGAGGGGGAGAGAAGTGTGGATGAGGTGTGGGGGGATGTGAACAAAATTTTGCATGAAACTGCTGATCGTACGATCGGAAGAAGACGTAGATGTAGGAGAAAGACATGGATGTCAGATGAAACGTGGGATATGATAAAAAAGAGACGTGAAGCAAAATTGAGGAGTGAGATGCATTGTGATGATGATAATGAGATTGAGATAGCAAGAGCTGAGTATTGGAGTTTGCATTCAGAAGTCAAAAGGTTGGCAAGGAGAGATAAAAGAAGATATGTAGATGGAAAGGTTACAGAATTTAAAATTTTAATAAATAGAAATGATGGACAGAGTCAAAGGATAGCATATGAATCAATTAGAAAACTGAGTGGCAATGCAAAGAAACGAAAGGAAATACCTGTTAGAGATAGGGATGGTAATTTACTGACTAAAGATGGAGATATTAAAAACAGATGGAAAGAGCACTTTGAGATAGTTCTTAATAGGCCAATACCGCCAGAAGAAGATATACCACCTGCTGAGGAAGATTTAAATATAGAAACAGGAGAGATAAGGATGGGGGAAGTGGAGAAGGCAATGAAACAGTTAAAGAATAATAAGGCACCAGGGGAGGATGGTTTATTTCCAGAAATGTTTAAAGTGGAGGAGGATAGATTAACAATGATCTTGACCAAGTTATTCAATAGGATATGGGTAACAGGAATAATACCATCAGATTGGAAGTATGGTGTGATTGTTAAAATTCCCAAGAAAGGAGACCTGAGTGAATGTGGTAATTGGAGGGGAATCACTTTGTCACCGATAGCCTTGAAAGTGTTTAGTAGTGTGTTGTTAAATAGGCTGGAGCCAGTGGTTGATGATATACTTAGGAACGAGCAGGCCGGTTTTAGAAAGGGACGTGGTTGTAATGATCAAATTTTTATTATTAGGCATTTAATGCAACAAGTAAATGAAATGAGAGTTCCGTTGAGCTTTTGCTTTGTTGACTTCGAAAAAGCATTTGATAGTGTTTCGAGAGGGACTATGGGGAAGATTATGAGGCTTTATGGAATACCGGAGGAGTTTGTGAAGGTCGTTACGAACATGCATGATGGTACATTTTGTAAAGTGATGGTTGATGGTTGTATGAGTGATCCGTTTGAAGTCAAGTCAGGTGTGATTCAGGGTGGCATCTTGTCGCCTTTGTTGTTCGTATTGGTCATAGATTACGTAATGAAAAGGGTTGGTACAGAAACTGGTGCAGGTATACTTTGGGGAGAGAATGGGAAGCTCTTGGACCTGGATTATGCAGATGATATAGTTTTGATGTGTGATGGGCCGGAGGAGATGCAGAGGGTGTTGGATTGTTTAGTGAGAGAGGGCTTAAGGGTGGGTTTGGTTATTAATTGTGGAAAAACTGAAATTATTAATATGAACATGGAAAATGCACAGGAGTGTATGATTGGAGGTGTGGTGGTAAAGCAGATTGAAACGTTTAAATATTTAGGCACCTGTTTAACGAAGGATGGTTCTTTGACCTTAGAATACGAAGAAAGGTTAAGAAAGGCAAATCAGGCAATGGGAATGCTTAAAACTGTTTGGAAGAATAAAAAAAATTCTGTGCATACAAAAATCAAAATTTATAAAGTAATGGTTAGGAGTATACTAACCTACAGTCACGAATCATGGTACAGTACAGCGAATATGGACCGTAAATTCTTGGTGTTTGAAAATAAGGTACTTAGAAGAATATTAGGAATTAAGTGGTGGGATAGGATATCGAATAGCAGAATTAGAGAAATAACAGGGGTGCAGCCAGTTGATGAATATGTTAGGATGTCACGTTGGAAGTGGTTAGGTCATGTGTATAGAAGACATGAGATAGTACGAGATACACTAGGGTGGGTAGCACATGGTACAAGAAGAAGAGGAAGGCCTAGGGAGACGTGGGTGAGAACAATGAGGCGGGAAGCGGGAGATGAATGTTGGGGAGATTTGGAGGAGTTAGCTCAGGATAAGGTGTGGTGGCACGAGTTCATTGAGGCCCTATGCATCCCCGTGGGTGCTACAGGAAATTATTGATTGATTGATTGATTGATTATTATTATTATTATTATTATTATTATTTTTTTTTTTTTTTTTTTTTTTTTTTTTTTTTTTTAATACCTCAATTTCGGGACTATAGGCCGACAGTAGCTCATATGACTCTTGCGAGGCCCTGAGATTTTTCCGTGAAGCTACGAGGTGTTGTGTGCGCCACATATGTTGTTGGTGCGGTCTCCTCCAGTTTTTTTTTTTTTTTTTTTTTTTTTTTTTTTTAATGTTCCGACACTGGACATAGGCTTAATCAAGCCCGTTACCGTGGCCCAGGTCAACTGCAGTTGTTGTTGTTGTTGTTGATGTTCTCCCGGTGCAGAATGGCCTCCTGCCCCACAGACCCCTGGTACACTCTGGTCACAGTGAAAAATCAAATTGAAATAAAGGAGGGGCTGCATGGCCCTATATGCATGGGCTACCGAAGCACATCCCAGGGAAATGAGACCACAGCTTACTCCTCCAGTTGTAGTACTGTACTTTCAAATACATTCCATACTGTGGACGGGGGGGGGGGGGATTTTATGGAAGCACGGGGACTCTGGTTAGCGGGGTGAGGGGTGGAACAATATACCGTAGGCTGTTCTTGAGGGTTGTGTGTACTGTTGTAGGGTGATGTAGTGATTTCTCAACAAGATTAACTCATGATGGGATCAATTCATAGGTACAGCCACAATCAAATAACCACCGACACTTTCCTTCCATCGTGCAAATAAATCAGTATCATATCAAAATATAAGCATAGTACAACAAACACCTTACGTCAACTCAACCCCCTCAATTATTATTATGAGGTGCTGCAAAATCATACACGTGTTGTTCTTTATTACCAAGATATTTACTACGATGGAAGGAAAGTGTCGGTGGTTATTTGATTGTGGCTGTACTGTACAGTTCTCGACACATAAAACAGGAACACTTCAAACGGGCCACTTATCAAGCACAGACTAGGACGCGGCTCTACACACATACACACACACACACACAACGTCTCATCCTACCTTATGCTCACTGAGGGACCCCGCTTCAGGTGTGTCTGTTTATTTGTCCGCAACTGTACCTTCACAGTTAGTAACAATGTCAAAGATATTTTTAAGTTAATATTTTTGTATATGAAGGGAGTAGAACTGAGTTGATAAATCCAGAGAGAGTGAATCATACAAACTCTTCCAAGGAGCAACAGAACATCATTATTTTTGTTCATTTGGTCTGATTTCCTGGCATACTTTGGAGAAATCAAGGCGCTCAAATGTACGGTCACGAGCACTAATAAGTAATACAGCTTTGGTTGAAGCTTTGAACAGTCCAATTCACCAACGAAGTCATTCCAATGGAGATCTTATGTGCATTTTTTTACTGTATCTATAGGTATTCGAAGCACACCTGGATACTTATTAGTGCTCATGACTGTACCAAAAGTAGGCTATACTATATTATCCACCAAATGGAAGCTATGTAAACAAACACAGTGGTGCTACATTTCATCAAAGGTATCCACCATTAGGACGCTATATAAACAAACACAGTGGTGCCACATTTCGTCAACCCCTCCAACAGGCGCTGTGCTCGTTACAAGTGGAGGCAACTATATTGTGATGTGTGTGATAATAATTATTCTGATCTTCATTTACAGCAGCCTATAGATTAGGTAATAATGAGAAAAAGAAACATTAAAATATAACTTTGAAGTAAAATGATTGATTGATCAATCGATTTATATTAGGCGCCGCAACAGTGAGGTCATATTGCGCCAGAAGAAGGTGATTTGAAGTAAAATGAACGAATATACATAATAAAGAAGAAAGAAAGAAATAACTAGATAATAATTAGTGACAATAAGAAAATTTTGAAGTAAAGCCAACAAGTATATATATATATATATATATATATATATATATATATATATATATATATATATATATATATATATATATATATATATAAAATGAAGTAAGGAATAACTTGATGGTGATGAGAAACAGAAACATTATGATTGTGAAGTAATACGAATTAATGTCCATAATTAAGAAAAAAGATATAACTTGAAAATAATTACAATAATAGATATCAAATGAAGTATAATAGGAACGATTGATTGATTGATTGATTGATTGATAGATATTAGGCGCCGCAACAGCGAGGTCATATAGCGCCAGAAAAAGGTGATAGAGAGGTGTGACAGCAAGCAGGAAGGAAATATAAAATTAACGAATATACATCACAGAGAAGGAAATAGATATCTTGAATATTATGAAGAAATTATACATTGTGAGAAGGAAGTAAAACGAACGAATATACATAAATTAGAAATAACTTAATGAGAAAATGAAATATCATGTGAAGTAGAACGAATATACATACAAAAAATAAGCAAGACAAAATTAGATGATAAAATGAGAAAAATTAATATTAAATGAATTCGAACGAACGAATATACTTCATGGAAACAGGTAGAAATTTTTGTAATTATAAAATAATGTGATTCTATGGTACAGGTCTAAAACGGAATGATATTCACGACTACGAGGAAATACAAGATGAATAACCTAAAATGAAAATGAGAGACAGAATTAACAAAAGTGATGAAAAATATGTAAACTCGAAACAAACGGAAATTACTAATATGCATACATAATAAAAGAGAATATAAAATTATTTAACTCAAAATGAGAATAAGAAACACAGTTAACAAGAGTGATGAAACATACATGAACATCTGTATATATACGAAAAAGATTGTATACTCGAAATAATAGAAGATCCGAATAGAACAACGAATTAATTGAAAGCTGAGTAACACAAACTAAAATATAAGTAAATGATAAAGTAAATATAGCAAACTAAATACACGAGGATATTATTAGAGCTGGAAAAAAATATAAATAGAAAATTGAAATTGAAGTAAATTTTATTGAAAAGTATAAACAGAAAAAAACTGTGGAAAAAGTGAGGTGGGACTGTGAAAGGGTGAGGTTGGACTGTGAGGTGAGGTGGAACTGTGAGGTGAGGTGGAACTGTGAGGTTGGACTGTGAAAGGATGAGGTGGCAGAGTGAGGTTGGACTGTGAAAGGGTGAGGTGGGACTGTGAGGTGAGGTGGGACTGTGAGGTGAGGTGAGGTGGTAGAGTGAGGTTGGACTGTGAGGCGAGGTGAGGTGGTAGAGTGAGGTTGGACTGTGAAGAGGTGAGGTGGAACTGTGAGGTTGGACTGTGAAAGGATGAGGTGGCAGAGTGAGGTTGGACTGTGAAAGGGTGAGGTGGGACTGTGAGGTGAGGTGGAACTGTGAGGTGAGGTGAGGTGGTAGAGTGAGGTTGGACTGTGAGGTGAGGTGGGGTGGTAGAGTGAGGTTGGACTGAAGGAGAGAGGTGGTAGAGTGAGGTTGGACTGTGAAAGGATGAGGTGGCAGAGTGAGGTTGGACTGTGAAAGGGTGAGGTGGCAGGGTGAGGTTGGACTGTGAAGAGGTGAGGTGGAACTGTGAGGTATTGGACCAGAGAAATATGGAGGTGAAAGACCGCTTGCCTTGAACATCTATGCATCAGGTAAGCAGCTCCAATTTATAAGTGTATTAGTACACTCGCAATCCAAAATTTGTATCCAGGTCTTGTTGAAGTGTTTTGAATCATTTGACATACTAGTGAATCAATTACAAATCTTATCCTGTTTTATATTTGCTAGAGCTCGTTTACTACTCAATTAGGCTACTCAAATCATGCCTGGATACATATTTTGGATTGCGAGTGTACATTATTATTATTATTAATGAGTTAAATTAATTACTCATTTAGTACATTATTATTAATGTGGGGTTGCTGATGGTGTAATGGTTAGCAGAGCGAGTGAGAGATCCCGGGTTCGATCCCCAGGTCAGTGGAATTGTTGGACAATTTTCCCAGCACCCTATGTCCCTGTTCACCTAGCAGTAAGTAGGTACCCGGCTGTAAAAACAAAGATAGTAACCTTGTAGACTGGGGGAAGATGTGTTGATGTAACAAGACTGACTGCCTTAATGACCAACACCATGAGTCGATAGGCATAAAGCCCTAAATCTTCTTTTTATTAATGTGTTTAATTAATTACTCATTTAGTTACTTCATCAATTAATTATTTACGTTTTTCATAAACTATTGTCAAACTCAGTTGTGAAGTCAGATCGGGCGAGAACCGAGCGAGAATTTTATCTCTACACATTTGCCACAACTTCTCCAATGGCTATTATAAATATATGTATCTCTCATATGTCAGTTAGTTATTGTTTGATATTGTGTAAATTACAAAATACGTAACAGAGTTGCCTTCCGACGGTGCGAGTGGCAAACCAGGCCATATATTACAGTATATCAGATCACATGTAATATGATGTAAGAGTGAGAGTCGTTCACTTCCTCCCTGATCACCTGACAAAGTTGTAGGTACAGCCACAATCAAATAACCACCGACACTTTCCTTCCATCGTGCAAATAAATCAGCATCATATCAACATATTATCATACAACACCTTACGTCAACTCAACCCCCACAATTATCATTATGAGGTGCTGCAAAATCATACACGTGTTCTTCTATATTACCAAGATATTTACTAAGATAGAAGTGAGGCGACAGGACTTTTGCCGTTGATTGTACAGTATATGCACCAACGCCTCTACCTTCACCTTTTATAAGGTTTTAAAAGATTTTGAACACATAATTGTGGATATTTCGTGCCTCTCTTTGTAAACTTTGAGGAAGCATGAAGAGGCCAGTGACAATATCCCCTCATGTGGTTGGGAAATATCTGCGTTATCATCACTTGTCACTGGTCTCTGCCTCCCCAATATTTAATAATATATAAGTAGGCTATACAGTGAACACTCGCAATCCAAAATTTGTATCCACATCTTGTTGAAGTTTCGAATAATTTTATATACTAGTGAACCAATTACAACGCTTATTCTGTTTCATATTTGCTTGAGCTCGCTTAATATTCGATCAGGCTATTCGAAGCAAATCCGGAGACATATTTTGGATTGCGAGTGTACAGCTCGACCTCAGGACTGTGGTCTCTCAGTATCCTGTGACTCTTGTGAGGCCACGAGATTATTGAGTGAAGCTACGAGATGTTGGTTGTGTGCTTCACGTGTGATGCTCAAGAAGATGATGATTTAGGGCTTTATGCGCGAGAGGTCCCGGGTTCGATTCCCGGGTCAGTAGAATTGTTGGACAATTTTCCCAGCCCCCTATGTTCCTGTTCATCTAGCAGTAAGTAGGTACCCTGCTGTAAAAACAAGGATAGCAACCTTGTAGGCTGGGGGAATATATGTTGATGTAACAAGACTGACTGCCTTAATAACCAACACCATGAGTCGATAGGCATAAACCCCTAAATCTTCTTTTCTTTTCAATCCATTTGCTATGTGTATGCTGTCTCTCCTCTCTATCACCTTCTCCCTCACCCTACCTGCCTACCTACAGGGTCTTCTTGACACGTGGCAATTCAGGTCAAGAAATATTCAGTCGTCTATTTCATTCTTATATTTCATTTTTGTATTTCATTCAATTGTCCCTCTTTTCTTTCTAATACCTTCCTGCTTTCTGTCACAAATCTCTATCACCTTTTTCTGGCGCTATATGACCTCGCTGTTATGGCGCCTAATATCAATCAATGCTGTCTCACCTCTCTATCACCTTTTTCTGGCGCTATATGACTTCGCTGTTATGGCGCCTAATATATATCAATCAATCAATCAATCATTCAATTCTTCTATTTCATAATCATTTCACCATACAGTGTTGCCAAAGGCTTGACAAATATGAAGTTAATAATAATTATATATTCTCTATATTGTGTAGTTTTCTTCCGACACCACATTGATTAATTAATTATGCGTACAAAGAAAATATACGACGAAGTAAAAAGCTTTGTGTATCCCATTGTCTTCACCATAATAATAATAATAATGATAATGATAATGATACTGATAATAATAAAAAAAAAATATATATATATAATAATAATAATAATAATAATAAAAAAAAATAAAAACATAATAATAAAAAACAACAACAACAACAACCACCGCCACAGCCACCGCCACAGCCACCGCCACAACCACCGCCACCGCCACCGCAATGGCTGGTACTGTAGTATTGAACGTTATATTCGACGAAAACTATCTCCGTTACTCAGCTCCCATTTCATTTGTTTTTTCAATGTGAATATAGCGACGAAGATTGTTTTCGTCGAAGATAAAGTTTAATGCCACCAGTCTAAGTGACCTCTCATCCTTTTATTAATCCTCATTTTTTAATCTTTATTTTTGTCCTCATTTTTAATCCACTTCTTTTAACCCTAATCTTTAATCCTAATCTTGAATACTAACCTTTAATTCTAACCATTAATCATCAATTTTTAATCATCATCTTTAACTCTAATCTTTAATCTTCATTTTTAATCCTCATCTTATACCTCATTTTTTAATCCTTATCTTTTAATCCTCATCTCTAATCCTAATCTTTAATCCTAATCTTTTAATACTAATTTTTAATCCACATCTTTAACCCTAATCTATAATCCTCATCTGTTAATCCCCATCTTTCGTCCTCATCTTTTAATACTCATATTTAATCCTCATCTTTAATCCTCATCTATAATCCATTTTTTTTAAACAGAAAATAAAATTACCAAAACTTGGGATATTCTCTTGTTGCCATGAAACAGACGACCTTTATGTTTCATTAATGTGGTAATTCTTTTTTGTTACATTGGAGATCCTTGATTCCTCCAGAGTATGCCAGGAAACAGGACCAGAAGAGCAAAAATAATGGTGTTCTGTTGTTGCTTGGAATAGTTTGGAGGATTCATTTGCTCCAGATTTACCAACACAAAACTTCCCCATTAATAATCATGGAGGAATCAGTAACTCACCATTATACCCTCAAAAGGAACTCTTGATAATTATATAGTATGGAAGTACGGTGTTGGCAAATCTGAAGAAAATAAGGTATTTATTGAAAGAATTACCGTTTCGTAGCAGTGTTGCCAGATCCGGTTAGGTCCCAGTATTTTGCCCTGGTCATTTTCTGTACTTTACCACGGTTATTTCCCGGTAATTTGCCGAGGTTATGTCCCGGTAGTTACCCCAGGTTAGGTCCAAGTAGTCTGCTGTGGTCTAGGTTAGGTTAGGTAAGGTCAGGTAATTTCAAAATGCCCCATTTGAATATGCCCTATCTTGGAAATGGGGCAATTGCGGAGGAAATGCCATAGAAGAAAATAGTTTTAGAATGGTCTAAATAAGTGAGTAATGAAGGTAGACAATAGTCTTAGAATTGTCGAAATAACTGGGTAATGAATGTAGAAAATAGTCTTAGAATGGTCTGAATAAGTGGGTAATGAAGGTAGAAAATAGTTTTAGAATGGTCTAAATAAGTGAGTAATGAAGGTAGAAAATAGTCTTAGAATTGTGTAAATAGGTGGGTAATGAAGGTAGAAAATAGTCTTAGAATGGTCTAAATAACTGGGTAATGAAGGTAGAAAATAGTCTTAGAATGGTCTGAATAAGTGGATAATGAAGGTAAAAAATAGCCTTAGAATGGTCTGAATAAGTGGGCAAATGGAGGTAGAAAATAGTCTTAGAATGGTCTAAATAAGTGGGTAATGAAGGTAGAAAATAGTCTTAGAATGGTCTGTCTAAATAAGTGGGCAATGAAGGTAGAAAACCCGTACGCCATAACGGCAATCCTTTCAATATTTATCGATAATAATTCCTCCATACAATTCCAAGCAACAGGCCACCTATATGTGTGTTCTCCTGGTAATATTCAGGTTGGACATGGACTTTCCCTTGGCGGGTCATTACACGGCGTGCAGTTACATGACCTCGCCTGACCTGGTGACACGTGGTGACCCCCGCCTCCTGGGCCCGCCTGACCTCCGTGTGGTCTCCGCTGCTGCCCTCCACGCCGCACCACGACCTGACCTCAGAGTCAAACACGAATTGACCAGGTGAGATGATGCTACACGAATCAACCAAATGTTATTGTCAAGGAGGTGCGGGAATAGGGGGACACACTTGAGTGGGAGGGGGTTTAGGGGGGGGGTGGGGGTTTATGGGAGGAGTCGGGTGGGTTTGGGGGGCTGCGGGAGTAGGGGGATAGGCTTGTGGGGGTGGGAGGGGGGGGTTAGGAGGGTGCGGGAATACGGGACAGGCTTTCTACCCCCCTCCCCCAAGCCAGTCCCCCTATTCCCGCACCCCCACCCCCCAACCCCAAGCCTGTCCCCCTATTCCCGCACCCCCACCCCCCACCCCAAGCCTGTCCCCCTACTCCCGCACCCCCTTAAGTTGTCATTCATTGAGGGACCTTTTAATGTAGTAAGAACATTGAAGGTAAATGAGTCCTTTAAGGGGAAATTTTGTGTTGGTAATTCTGGAGCAACTGAATTCCCCCAAACTATTCCAAGCAACAACAGAACACCATTATTTTTGCTCCTCTGGTCCTGTTTCCTGGCATACTTTGGAGGAATCAAGGCACTCCATTGTAACTAAAGCGAATTACTCCCTTAATTCAATATTGCCACGATTCGACACACACACGTTTATGGAAGGAGCTTTTTTTCGTGGTAAGTTCAGGAGGAATCAGAAGCCTTCAATTTTCTTCATACACGAACACAGGGTCCTTAAGGGCAGATTCTCTTGTTGGTGAATAGGAAGGTCTATGATTTCTCCTAACTATGCCAGAACACAGACGCCTTCAATGGTTCTTAATAGGGGATCTGTCTCTTGGCATAGTTTCGAGGAATCAAAGACCTTCTATTTCACCAACAAAAGAATTTCCTTGGTGGTTAATTGAAGGGCTACTGATACCTTGATTTTTTTTTTTTTTTTTTTTATCTTTCGACACTGGACATAGGCTTCATCAAGCCCGTTACCGTGGCCCAGGTCAACTGCTACTCACACACACACACGTCACGACTTCCGAACTGGTACCCAGCCACAGAGGGAGGGATGTGAGGGTTATTCCCAAATACTGCAGCTGTTATGGTACCAGCGAGGGTGTTTTACAACGTTCGGTGACCTTATAGTTAGTGCCTCAAACTCAAATCGGAAGAGTAAATATTTTCAGGCCCTCACCTGAGAGGATCGAACTCCCGACCTCCAGGTTACGAGTCCAGAATACTAACCACTCGGCCACCTCCCCTCTGATTAATCGGCTAATACACTTTTGGTATTTTAGAGGGCCTTGCCTCCTTCATAATATGCCAGGAAACAGGACCAAATTAACAATTATAATGGTGGCTGGCCTGTTGCTTGGAAGAGTTTCGAGGTATTAGTTGCTTCAGATATACCAACAAAACTGTACTGCCCCTTTCACCTTTATAATGTAGAGAGATATTACAGATAATAATTTTCATTTTTATCTTTAGCTTTCTTTCCTGAGTTCGTTTACAGATATAATTTTTAATTACAATAAGTTCAATTACAAATTTTTCAGAGATGGAAAGGTCAGCATAAAAATATAATTAAGGGGACAGTATACTTTTTTTTTTTTCATAAGAGCGTCTTGATTCCTCCAAAGTAGTGCCAGGAAACATTATTTTCTAGCTTAGCAAAAATGGTGGTGGCCTCTTGCTTATAAGTGGTTGATGGAATGATTCAGAAACTTTGTTGGTATTGACGATGGCGTAGTACTGGTACACTTGAGCTTGTAAATTCGCGACCACGTACTGTTTTTGTCGACCTCAGGAATACGTAAACACCACTGTGACATCAAGGGCTCGTCACAACTGCAATATTTAGTACACTAATATTAATCTTAGCACCAAATTTTTCTAGTAATGTTATTTGCTAATACGTGAATCAATCAGAAGAACAATGCCTACGCTGTGTTCAGAATTGCGACAATTTTTGATGGAATGTTACGTATATTAAGGTCCAAAGTTATTTATAGGGATCATAAGTATGTAATGGAAAAGGGAACATACATTTCCTTTTGTATTTACATACTTATGGTCCCTACAAATAGTTGTGGAAGATAATACAATTAATGTTTCATCAAGACTTGTTGCAATTCATATTTTGGCAACTGTATGTAATATGTATGTATGTATGATTTGAGTACCGATGCCGTGTTTACGATTTCCTGAGGCCGACTGTAAGTACAGTATATATATATATATATATATATATATATATATATATATATATATATATATATATATATATATATATATATATATATACATATATACATATATATATATATATATATATATATATATATATATATATATATATACATATATATATATATATATATATATATATATACATATATATATATATATATATATATATATACATATATACATATATATATATATATATATATATACATATATACATATATATATATATATATATATATACATATATACATATATATATATATATATACATATATACATATATATATATATATATATATATACATATATACATATATATATATATATATATATATATACATATATATATATACATATATATATATATACATATATATATATATATATATATATATATATATATACATATATATATATATATATATATATATATACATATACATATATACATATATATATATATATATATATATATATATATATATATATATATATATATATATATATA